>JADBJO010021620.1:2500-7500 GCA_016801955.1 Conus betulinus
AAAGAAGAAAAAAAAAGGAAAACCAAATCAGTTTTGTTTAAGAGGATTCTGAACAGACACTAGTTCAGACATTTGCTAGGTCGAACCCATGAGACCCTTCTTCTAACTTCTCTCATCTTAGTCATTAATTCATTTTATCCATCAGCTGTAAATCTTGCACAGTGTGGCCTCGAAACTCAGCGGATGTGGTGTAGTGTATATGACTAGTTCCGCACGCAGTGACACACCTCCTTGTTGGAACTGAAACTGAACAGAGAAAAAAGAAAGGAAAATAAACTCAGGGAAGTCTATGGGTGGTTTTCCGAACCTGCCTTCGCACAGAGATTCATATTATTCTTCGTTAAACCGCTTCTGATATTCAAAATTCATTTTCTCCTAACTTGTGTGTGTGTGTGTGTGTGGTGTGTGTGTGTGTGTGTGTGTGTGTGTGTTGTGTGTGTGTGCGTGTGCGTGCGTGCGTGCGTGCGTGCGTGCGTGGTGTGTGCGTTGTGTGTGTGTGTGTGTGTGTGTGTGTGTGTGTGTGTGTGTGTGTGTGTGTGTGTGGGGGGGGGGGGGGTGGGGGGGGGGGGGGGGGGGGGGTCCCTGTTGTTACACCTCTAAAATAGTAACGCTCACTGTCAATCTAACGAACACACTCTTCTAAAGCGTAGACGTAACGCCACATTTCTCTGCATAGCTGTGCAGAGACAGTCAAAGACGCGATGACCGTCGCGTGGAACCATTGATTTGCTTTGCGGATCGACTGACTTGATGAATGAATAACACCCCTCCCCCTCCTCACCCCCCCCCCCCCCCCCCCCCCCCCCCCCCACTATGATGGAGAGGGAAAGTCCACAGGCGGACCCACACTGAACGTTAGAGCGACCAGAGGATCCCCCATTGACACGCAAGTCATCCCCCAGGGACCGGATGACCGGAAGGGGTAAAGGGTGTGGGATGGGGGTGGGGAAGGAAGAGGGAGACATTTATCTCCCCTGCTCGCGTCTCTTACCCCCAAACCCCCCCCCCCGGAAATGAGCGAAATGGCGAGTTAGCATAAAGATGGGTAGGTCCCTCCCAGCAGACTTTAGTGGGTCTGATTACCCCTGGGAGCTTCTACACTGGCAGAATGGAACCGCAGTGCCCTTAGCGAAAGGCTCTGCGTCTGGTCAGGGTTTCCGTTGCAGTAAGGCGTGGTGTGGACGATAGTCCATAGGCGCTGCGCCACGTCTGAGATGAAAAACAAAGGGGATTACAACTAACCAGGTCGCTAACAAACTAACTAAATTAGATTACAAACACAAACACAACACGCCCCCCCCCCCCCCCCCCCACACACACCACACACACGCTCGCACGCGCGCGCGCGCGCGCGCGCACACACACACACACACACACACACACACACACACACACACACACACACACACCAACACACACACAAGCAGAAGCGTACAACGAAATACATTTTCAAAAGATGTTTTAGGAGATTGTTTTAGGGAATTATTTTTCCAGAGAGAAGAGTGCTGTATGTCAAGGAGTTCCAAGTTCGTATTGCAGAAAAAAAGAACTCGACCGTTCTCCCACTGTTTTTCACTCTTCAGAATTAAGGAGGCCAGAACAGTCTTGGTCGCAGCAGATGATGCACATACCCTGACAAAACTGTAATGATTATTGTTAGTATGGTAACCATGATCGTTGTTGCTTTAAAGTCTCTCTCCCCCTCCCAGCTCATTTCACCACCTTCTCTTCACTTCCCATCCCTTGCTCTCCACCCCCGACAACCCTCACCCTTCCCTCTTATCCCCTTCTTTTTTTTTCCCATGCCCTCCCACAAGTCCCGTTCCATCCCCTATCCTCCAGTGAACTTTTTTCTGGTGAACTTCGTTCTAAGTGAACTCTTTTCCAGTGAACTTTTTTCAGCGACACAACAACAGAAATCCTTAAGTGTTTTGTTTGTCAGTTGGCCAGTGTCGCTTGAGAAAGGTTGAATAAAACCGAAATATTGCCATTATCTCATGGGTGTTTTGTGGCTTCTATTTATCATCTTCAAACTGTAAATAAGTTGTTCAGAAGCTTCCAGAGATATGGAACTGCAGAACAGGGATTTCCATACACTTCATTAATTAATGGTAAACATACAGTGCAGAGGTGTGCGTACACAGCTCAGATTTACATTCTTCAAAGGTGAGTTTCACGGGCAGCATTTTCAACTCGATGTCGAAGGCTGAGGAACTTTCTGCCTGTGGGCAGGTACCGGGGGCAAAGTGAATCGCAATAGTCAAGTCTGGACAGATTGAATGATACTTTATTGTATGTCGTATTTGGGCCATCTGTATGCAAAAGCAATGTTTGGTCAATGTTTTGTCAACAGCTTGATAAGATGGGGGGGGGGGGGGGGGGGGGGGCGGGGGGGGGGGGGGGTCCCCTCCCTCTCTCCGGGGTGGGTGGGGGGGGGGGGGGTGGGGGGGGGAGCTCTCTCTCTCCTCCTCCCTCGGGGGAATGTGGGGGGGGGGATGGGAGTGGGGACGAAGAAGAAAAGAATCGTGGAACTTGTGTCTTATTGTCACACTATTTCAGATGGTTGTTTAACACCTATCTGTCACAGTGAACCAGTGATAGTGATGTCTCCGGGTTTTAGGCGAACTGTACCTTTTAGGACCCCGTCCTCTACCTCTCTGTCTCTTTCTCTGTCTGTGCCGTGCTGTTTAATCTCTCTCTCTCTCTCTCTCTCTCTCTCTCTCTCTCTCTCTCTCTCTGTCTCTGTGTGTGTGTGTGTGTGTGTGTGTGTGTGTGTCTGTCTCTCTCTTTCTTTCTTTCTTTTCTCTCCCTCTCTTTTCTGTCTTTCCTGTCTCTGTCTCTCTCTCTTCTTTTTCTCTCTTCTCTCTCCCTCTCTCCTCCTCCATTCCTTCCTCCTTCGCTCTCCTTCTCTCTCTCTGTCTCTGTCTGTTATTGTTGTTGACTAAAGAATCTCTCTCTCTCTCTCCTCTCTCTCTCTCTCTCTCTCTCTCTCTCTCTCTCTCTCTCTCTCTCTCTCAGAATTCGTATTCCTCTCCATTTGGACTCCATTTGGAATTGTCATCTTTCCTAATTCCCCAGTCAGTCTACCACAGACCTTATTACATCGGAGATTTGCCTCGATCTAACTTACGTTTTTGTCATGTACCCTACCAGCTCTGTGGCTTACAAGATCTTTTTCGCCAAACCCAGTAAAAAAAAAAAATGTGCCCTCCTTACAAAGAATATCTGTTGACGGTTCTAAACCTGAGGAAGGGAATATACTTGCAATGCTTACTTCTCAACCGCTTCCGCTTAACAAGTTTCACTGCATTCAAGTCCACAGGCCTCAGGACAGGGACAGTGAGGGTCGAAGAAGAGAAGTTTTTTTTTGTTTGTTTGTTTGTTTGTTTTTTGCGAGCGCAGGCTGATACCCCTGCGGACACTCCCTGTCCTAGACAGGTAAGGATTATCCCGTTAACCCAACAAAGGGAGTGGGAGTTTTGTGTGTATGTTTTTTTTTTTTTTATCCTGCCCATTAAGGCAACCATACTCCATCTTCGGTGAAGGTGCATGCTATGTGTAACGTGTCAATCCATACCAACGGCCCAAACTGGCCTTCTCTTCCGAAAGTTGGTGATGGGATTTTTACGTGTGTGCAAGATGTTATGCGTGCGTTCACACACGGAACCTCGCTTTGTAGTCTCTTTCGAAGGACTGTATGGGAAAGGGAGTCAGAACCAATGTTAACTCCGAGGGAAAAATCCCCATACATCCGAAACGGCCCGGCGGAGATTCGAACCCGGAACCTACGAGTCCGGCGCTCTACCGCTGAATTATTCCGACCCCCTGAAGAGAAGTGTTCAATACAGGAGTGTGGCCATAGTGAATTATTGATGGTAATGGCGAAGCGGCAAAGAGGAGTGACCGAATCATTGCTCAGTATCTCAGGGATGGACACACGTCCCGATTGGTTCTACGGCGGTCGGTTGGCACATCATCAGTTGCTGGTGCTGTCTGTTGCCATTACCAAGCTAATCCATTAAACGCAGAAGCGACGGAACGTGGGCAGATTAACTGGCGGTGAGTACCTTACTCAAGCGGTCCGTTACCCCTCCCCTCCCTCCTTCCCCTTCTCCTAACTCCTTCCCGCCACCTTCGAAATGATTTCAAGTATGTAAAAGACTTCTTGCTCCCGTGACAGCACATGTAAACAAACTCAAGTTCACACCCATACATACACACATACACACACACACTCACACACACACACACACACACACACACACACACCACACACACACAACACACACACACACACACCACACACCACACACGCACGCACGCACGCACACTCACACTCACACACCATACATACTCACCACACGCATAGGCACACACGCACACACAACGCGCGCGCGCACCACATACACACACACCACACACACCACACACACACACACACACACCACACACACACACACACACACACACGCATGCCACACACACGCACACACACATACACACACACACACACACACCACACACACACACAACACACACACACACACCACACACACCCACACACACACCTTATGAGTTCAAAACGTCCAAAATCTCTGAGGCAGTCTATTTTATCAGTACCGAAAAATGAAAGTTGATGAAGTTGACTCAGCTATGTCACCGGTCAGGAAGACGATACCAGAGCCTGGCATTTTGCTGGGGAATTCTTCCTATTTTCTTGAATGATAGTAACTACAAAAATCTTAGATTTTGATGTGTGCTGTCTGCGGCATAACAGTCTATACCATTCTTTTCCGGCACTCCATATTCATTTCCGTTCATTCTCCATATCTGGGATCTCGCGAGAACCAGATTTGTTTCACAGACAGGAAGTCCTGACGAGCACTGTACATTCAATCTCTCTGTCTCTGTCTGTCTGTCTGTCTGTCTGTTCTTCCCTGGCAAAGCATATAAAAGTACTCCCAGTTTATCTTGAATACGCGTGAGATATTCCATAAAGA
>JADBJO010021620.1:15000-17500 GCA_016801955.1 Conus betulinus
CCCCCCCCCCCCCCCCCCACACACTTTATCTTTTGAATGACCACCTCCTGAATTGCAATGTCGTGGGATATGTCCATATACGGTACTGTTCTCACATGTATAGATGCAAATGCTCGCGCTCGTTACGCGCTTAAGCAGGCGTGTACACGCACGAGTATGTTCCCCGCACGCACGCACGTAGGCTACACACACACATGCATGCAAACGCGCGCGTATACACACACAGACACACACAGACACACAGACACACACACACACACACCACACACACACACACACACACACACACACACACACACACACACACACGCTCACTCACACACACACACACACACACACACACACACACACCACACACACACACACACACCACACACACACACACAACACACACACACACACACACACACACACACACACACACACACCACACACACATTGTAGTGATAGTGTGGACCATTTTTAGTTCCGTTTTCAAAGCCTTGCAAAGAAGAGCAGCGCACTTGTCTCTTCTTGTCTATTCATTATTCACTGTGTGTGTGTTTGTGTGTGTGTGTGTGTGTGTGTGTGTGTGTGTGTGTGTGTATGTGTGTGTGTGTGTAGGGGGAGGGGAGGAGGAGGAGGGGCTGGGAACAAGAAAGCTGGGGTGGGGGAGGGGAGGGGATTCATGAGCTCTGTCTTTTGGTTACTTTGCCTTTTTTTTTTTAGAGTGAAGTGGGGGGAACGGGGAGGGGGGGGGGGGGGGGGGGGGGGGGGGGGGTGGGGGGGGGGGGGGGGGGGGGGGGGGGGGGGGGGGGGGGGGGGGGGGGGGGGAGGGAGAGAGAATGAAGGTGAAATTGGCTGCTTCACTGCCAAGTGCTCGTCTCCCGTGGCTCAGTATCTCTCTGAATTTAAAACCCTCTGCTTCTGCCTCTACTTTACCTGTGAATATCTTTACCTCCTCCTCTGTTGTGTCGTGTGTGTGTGTGTGTGTGTGTGTGTGTGTGTTGTGTGTGTGTGTGTGTGTGTGTGTGTGTGTGTGTGTGTGTGTGTGTGTGTGTGCCTGGGCTGACTGCTTGTCTCTATGTCTGTTTTTCTTCTGCCTGTCTCTTTCTGTCTGTCTGTCTGTCTGTCTCAGTCTCTATGTTTCTCTGTCTATCTCTGTATCTCATTGACTCGCCGTGTTTCTGTATCTGTCTCACTCTGGGCTTCTGTCTTCCCTGTGTCTGTAACTCAATGTCCTCTCTCCCTCACTCTCTGTCTGTCTCGGCCCATCTCCCTCCCCTCCTCATCCTCTCTCCCTCACTCCCCTCCCCCCCTCCCCCTTTATCTTTTTCAAAGGGATCAGTGTTTAATAAATAGATACTGTCGTCATTGTCGTCTCTCTCTCTCTCTCTCGTCTCTCTCTCTCTCTTTCTCAGCCTCTTTTTCTGTTCTTGTCTCTGTCTCTCCTATTTCCCCCCGGTCTCAATCTATCCCCTCTGCCTCTCTAGCATGTACTGTGAGTATCTCTTATCCAGTTAAAACTGGGTTCGTTGTGAAACATTGATCTCTCCACATGGGAATTTCATTTGTCTTTCACTATCATGTCTCTGCGCTGCTCTACCTCTCATCCTCTTTCTTTCTCCCTGTCTGTCCCCCCCCCCCCTCTCCCCCCTCCCTCTCTCTCTCTCTCTCTCTCTCTCTCCTCTCTCTCGTCTCTCTCTCAGACCTGTCTACATTGAAGCTGTCAACGACGGAAATCTTGAAGACTGTGGATAGATGTGGTGAAACGTTGACGACAGTCGCGTTCGTTGCCATACCCATGTGTGGTGACAGTTTTCTAATATCTTCTGTGATCTGGGTTTCCACATCACGATGTTGTATTCTGACATGTATTATCTTTGTTTATACTTTAACAGTAATGCCACGAAAACACCCCCACCCCCCCCCCCCCCCCCCCCCCCCCCTCGAGTCCTCTCTTTGAGAATGGTTTTTTTGTAAGCCCTCCTCAACACATTCATTTATTGATTCATTCATTCATTCTCAGACCCGCCTCCTCTATCAGTATCTCTGTTCTTCATTGCTTCTGTCCCCCCCCACCGCTCTCTCCCCCCCCCCCCCCCCCCCCCCCATCCCTTCCCCGTCTTTCTAGCTCACTCTCCCTGACCTGCGCGCGTTGTCTCTCTCCCACTGGTATCGAACAGCGTGGAGAACTGCGCAAATCGGGCGTTGACACGTATAGATCACAGTAGGTCCACTAATCAGCGTGACTCGCTCAAGGCTTTGAACGGTGGTTGAAAGGCCAGGGTCGCAGGTTACGAAACAGAGAGAGAGAGAGAGAGAGAGAGAGAGAGAGAGAGAGAGAGGAGAGAGAGGACGAGGCGAAGGAGGGGTGTGTGGAGAGAAAGGGTGGGGGGGGGGGGGAGAGATTCTGACAAGGAGAGACAGACAGATAGACAGGCAGAGAGAGGGAAAGCGAGAGAGAGAGGGAGGGTAAAATGACATTGGCACAAAGAAAGCGAGAGAGCGAGAAGACAGA
>JADBJO010021620.1:25000-27500 GCA_016801955.1 Conus betulinus
TTTTTTTTTTGTACCATACGTCTTTTTTTTTTTTTTTTTTTTTTTTTAATAATTCTTCTTTGCATCGTAACAATTTATTTTGTACCATGCGTCTTTCTACTTACTCTCTTTGCATTTGAACGACTAATTTTGTTCCATGCGTCTTTCTGTTTACTCTTCTTTACATCTGAGCAACTACTTTTGTACCATGCGTCTTTTTTACTGACTCTTCTTTACATCTGAACAACTACTTTTGTACCATGCGTCTTTTAACTAACCTTTCTTTGCCTCTCAACATTTTGCATCTAAACAACTAACTTTTCATTGTAACAACTTATTTTCTACCATGCGTCTTTCTACTAACTTTTTTTTGCATCTTAACAACTACTTCTGTACCTCGCATCTTTTTACTAACTCTTCCTTGCATCTGAACAACTAATTTTGTACCATGCGTCTTTTTAATGACTCTTTTTGCATCTGAACAACAAATAATGTTTCGTACCGTGCGTCTTTCTACTAACTCTTCTTTGCATCTGAACAACTAATTTTGTACCATGCGTCTTTTTGCTAACTCTTCTTTGCATCTGTACAACTACTGTTGTACCAATCATCTTTCTACTAACTCTTCTTTGCATCTGAACGACTAATTTTGTACCGCTCGTTGCATCTAAACAACTAGTGTTATGCCATGCGTCTTTTTACTAACTCTTCTTCGCACCTGTACAACTAATTGTGTGACATGTATTTTTTCTGCTAACTCTTTTAGCAGCTACAGTGTATCCCCCGTGATCACTGACGTCAGCAATCCAACGCCACTCCTTCCGGTCACTCTATTCACAGCCATATTAAGGTTAGCCCTCTCTTAGCACCCAACAACACTGGCAATCCGTCGGAAGCAATCAGTATCATGTCGCTAGTAGGTAACCTACCGGAATAGACACTACACTGCTGCGTCCCTTGCTAACGTTTACTCATTCAGGGTTTAGATCACGGACAAGAAGGGGCATGTCGCGCTTTTGTTTTAAGCTGTCTTTTTTTTTTTTGTTTGTTTGTTTGTTTTTTTCTGAAAGAATGTTACATAATGCATTAAAACACAATACAATAAAGTACAACGCAAAAGCAATGAAATACAAAACAATGCAATACAATTCATTACATTACGACACAATACAGTACAAAGACAGCTGCCCGGTGGGGTGCTCCTTCACTTTTACCAGACGTGTAGCCTGACAGGACCTGACGCAGACCATCACACAATATGGTTCGACCCTGAGGTGACTTCAGCCTTAAATATCCTCACCTTCAACCTGACCTTACGATAAAAACTTTTCACTTTTGTGTCTCTCTCTCCAAAGAATGTTACTTGAATGTCAAAGTTAGTCGTCCACGAATAGAGAATCAAATAGGATCAAAGGCAAACATGTATGATGTGAATCAAGGGGAATTATTTTTAAGCCATTTGTTTGAAACTGCCAAGTTACAGTTGTTAAAAAGAAAGTGTTCTTTAACGCACTTGAGTGCCAACTTGATAAACAAAAAGAAAACTAATGGAAACGTGCGTTTAAGAAGAAAACAAAAACTCTGCGACCAAACGATCAAAACCAAAACATGAGAGGAAAATTAACAAAGAAAATGATCAAACATGTGTCCTGTCATATCGCCCATAGACTGATGATCGACCTGTGTCCCGGCTGGGAGGTTGTGGGTTCGGATCCCATCAGAGTCATGTGGGTTTTTCTGCCCCAACCGGCTCCTACCCAGAGTTGAGTTTGCTGCGGACTCAGCTGGGAAGACTGGGACCACAAATTCGAGTTTAGTCCACTTAATGGATGCGTTTCTGAAAGTGTTGCTCAAATTTCCCAACCACACTGCAGGTGCCTGTATCTCTCGGGCCTGGTTGACGCCGGGATATATATGAAAGGAAGCGTAGAGTACAGCCCTGTCATGTAGTCTCAGACCGAAATGGAAATCCGTAGCATCATTTTCATCATCCTCATTCTCATCAATCAGCATGAAAAAAAAAAAAAAAAGAATGATCGACCTGTGTGATAGAATCTTCGCATTGACCTGATTCTGCTGAAATGAATACCATCATACTGCTTCGATAACTATGATTTTACAAGACGCAATTTCGTCTATTGAAAATATCTGAACGACGGCGTGGAGGAGAATTGATCCAGGAAGGAGGAGAATCAGGAGAAGGAGGAGAACAACCTTCCCCGGCTGTATACTGAGGCCCGTCCATTGCGGTTCCTGTGTTGATACTCATCTCCTTCAGATCGTCCCGTTTCCATACCAAGATCTTCGAAGAGAGTTCTTTCCCTTTTCATTGGCGCTCTTCTTGGAACAAACTTCCTTTCTCTCTTCCCACTTCCCATTCGCGCTCTTTTCTCTGTTCAATGGGTCTCTGCCGCGAACAAACTTCCTGTCTCTCTTTTGCCACTTCTGGTTCTTTGTCTTCCTTCGAACCATCTTTTGAGATTACACTTTTTTTTTAATCCCCACCGACTCGTAGCCTCAG
>JADBJO010021621.1:0-20000 GCA_016801955.1 Conus betulinus
GCTAGACCATCCACACACATGTACTTTTCGTTTAAGTTATAGATATGTTGAAGAATTTTGTTTTCAAAGAAACTGCGTGATGTTTTCCTTTGTAAATTCTGTCAACAAATTTGATTTTGTTTGCCTTACAGAAACTTTTTAGAATTCGTTCTTTTGGGAGACTACCCAAATGCACTTCAATGATTATGTGAAATTTCATGTTTCAGGCTAGAAAGTTTTCATTTCATGGAAGAAATTCAGGAGGTATACTCCTTTTAGTAAGAAAATGTTTTGGAAAATATGTAAGAGATTCAGATAAAATTGTGACAATTACACTTGTTAGAAGAATAGATAAAAACTGTTTTTTGGTGTGAATATAAAGATGTCATTTTGTTGTTGGTTGTTATATTGTTCCAGAGGGGGGCCCTCTGTACTAATGATAAGGTTATCAAAGATGGGCGTACTTTTATTAGAAGAGGCTTTTGTTGGAAAAGTTTGATAAAGATGACGTATACTTTATTGTAACTGGTGATATGAACGCACGAACAGGTCAGATGCAATCTGAACATGAAGATATTGACTATTTGTGATTTTGATTTGTATGAAAATGGATGACATTTTTTTACGTAATTCAAAAGATATGGTTGTAAATAGCTTTGGGAAAACGTTACTGGATTTTTGTTTTCTGTTTGATATGAATTTTTAAATGGGTTTTGTGATGGAGATAAAGAGGGTAATTACACTTTTGTATCCCCCTAATGGATGCAGTGTGGTTGATTACTTTTTGATTCATGTTGATTTTATTACCGAAATTTGATTTATATGTTGGTGACTGTGTTTATTCGTGGCACTTTGCCAAGTTCGAAGTTGTATGGAATAATGTTCACCGGAATCTGGAAAGTAACCAGGTTTAAACAATCAGGTGAAGAAAAAATTGTTTGGTCGAAATGAAAATGCCCATAAATATAAAGACGAACTTGGATAGTGATGAGTTCCAAAGTTGCTTACAGTCAGCCCTCCTACAACATGGATATTGATGTAAATGAAAGTTTAAAACCTTTTTGTTAATGCTTTATATGGAGCTGCTGCATGTATGGTCCGCACGGTAGGTCAAGGTCGAATAAAAAGTAATGACTGGTTTGATGCTGAATGTGAGAGAAAGAAAGCAGAAGTAAAAAAAAGGCTGCTAAAAAATTTCAGCGATGTAAAACAGCTAGAGATAAAAAAGAAAAAAGAGTAAATAGAATATGCAGTGTCACGAAAAAGAATACATCAAACTGAGAGAAACTAAGCAATTAGAATTTGAGGAAAATAGACTAAAGAAATTAAGAGAATCCACAAACGATTCTAAAACATTTTGGTCAGTAATAAGATCTGTTAATAAGAAAAGCTTAATTTATAATGAAATCTCCATCCAAACAATGGTATGATCACTTTTTCATGTTTTCAATAATTCAGATAATACTGTTCCTCTGGAAAGAAGACGTTTCACTGGATGATGAGGATGAATCTGTGCCATTGTTCAATAACACCATTTCTAGAGAAGAAGTAATGGATGGTATTAGACATTTAAGGACAGGGAAAAGTGCTGGACCCGACAGAATTGTTCTGGGAGAAATGTTAAAAGAAGCCAATTCTATCGTAGTTGACTACCTTGTTCGCTTATTTAATGAGCTTTTTTGAATACGGCAATTTCCCTTTAGAATGGGCTAAATCTATTATCATTCCAATTTATAAAAAAAAAAGGTGATTCCAGTAATCAGATAATTATCGTGGTATAGCACTCACTAGTACTATTAGTAAAGTGTATACTCATATCTTGAACAAAAGATTATCAAAATGGGCTGAAAATGAAGGAAAAATATTAGAAGAAGAACAAGCAGGTTTCAGAGCAAATTATATAGTACTATTGACCATATATATACACTATATTCACTTGTACAGAAATATTTATTGAGCAATTCTAAAACTCTATGTAGCCTTTGTCGACTTCAGGAAGGCTTTCGACTCTGTGAATCGAAAATACACTTTGGAACGTGTTGTGTTGCGTAAAAGTGGAGTGAATGGAAACTTTATTCGGCTATTCGTGGCATGTATAATTCTGTGTTGGCATGTGTGCGTGCAAAGAGTGAATATTCTAATTATTTTTTGACTGTCCAAAAGGGTGTAAAACAAGGCTGCCTTTTGAGCCCACAATTGTTTTCCTTTTTTCATTAATGAGTTAGCAATTGAAATAAAAAAAAAGGAAAGCACGGTATTCAGTTAATCTCAGGAGCTGTTGAGATATTTTTTGCTTCTATTTGCTGACGATGTTATTCTAATGTCTCAAACAGTTATAGGTCTCCAAAACCAATTAAAAGTCACTAAAAGAAGAAACAGATCGTTTAGGATTAACTGTTAATTTAGATAAAACTAAACTAATATTATTGTATTTAGAAATGGTGGGCACCTTTCAACGCATGAAAAATGGTTCTATGGAAATGAAGAATAAAAAGTTGTCAATTCTTATAAATACCTAGGAATGATATTTTCAACAAGATTAATTTGAATTTTGCTTGGGAAGAGGGAAGCAGAAAGGGTAGAAAGGGTGTAATTGAAATTTTGAAGTCATTAAAAAAAGCTTAATACTATTGACTGTAATCTATTTTGGAAATTATTTGATGCCCAAATAGAACCTATTCTTACTTATGCTGCTGAAATATGGGGTTTGTACTCTAATCAGAAAATGGAAAGAGTGCATACATACGCTATAAAAACGTTTTCTCCATTTACCTTTACATGCTTCTAATACCATGCTATACTACGGAGAAACCGGCCGATATCCTCTGTACATAAAGATCTTTTGTCAAGTGCATAAAATACTGGCTAAAAAATTGTAAAATTGCCTCAGTCTCGATTGTGCAAACAAGCATACGACATGATGGTAATTCAACTCGAGACTGGTAAAGAGAATTGGGCCTATCAAGTTAAAAAAAAGTATTATCTGTAAATGGTTTTGGTATTGTATGGATGTTACAGGGAGTTTGGAAATGATAGACAATTTATTTCAGAGTTTAAAGACAGACTGATATGTTCGTACAAACACAAAACTGGCATTCGGCTATTGATGAGAGCAATGAAAAATACAGTTGGTTTTCTTCATTTAAAAATGTCTTTCAAGCTGAAAATTATCTATATATTATAACAGACAAATGGCATAGGATTCATTTTGCTCTCGATTTCGATTCAGAACTCTCGGATTTAATACAAAGAAAAGATGGTATCTGCCTGGGGCTTCCTCAGAATCTTCATGCCCTATGTGTGGTTATGATGTTGAGGATGAAAAACATTTCTTGTTCCATTGTACAGGATATGTGACATTACGGAACAAATGTGTGATTTTTTTCATATACGGATTAGCTCAGACTCATAATGTTACATCTATTTTACTTTCAAATGACGAAATGATTATTAAAAATCAGTTGCAAAATTTATAGCAGAGGCTCAGAAATTGAGAAAAGAAAAAGATTAACCCACTATGATGCATAACCCATTAATATGATGAAGACAAAAGTGAATGTTCATATATCATATGATAAAGTGGATGGTCGAATTTCATATATTTTTGATTGCGTGTGTGTGCGTGTGTTTATCCGCGTGTGTATATGTGTGTATGCATGTGGTGTGTGGGGTGTGTGTGTGTGTGTGTGTGTGTGTGTGTGTGTGTGTGTGTGTGTGTGTGTGTGTGTGTGTGTGTGTGTGTGTGTGTGTGTGTGTGCGCGCGCGCGCGTGGTGTGTGTGTGTATGTGTGTGTGTGTGTGTGTGTGTGTGTGTGTGTGTGTGTGTGTGTGTGTGTGTGTGTGTGTGTGAAACTGGGTGGGCTGGTGGGTGAGTGCTTGGGATATGTATTTATGTGATTAAATGATTATACTATTATAACTGATTGAAGTTTTGTTGATATATTTTTTGCATTTTTTATATTGATTTCATATGTCAGCAATATTTCCTTTCTGAGCCTATTGTTACCCCCTTGTCATTAGACCGTAATGGTAATGACAATAAAAACATCGTGAATCTCTCTCTCTCCTCTCTCTCTCTCTCTCTCTCTCTCTCTCTCTCTCACACACACACACCCACACACACACACACACACACACACACACACACACACACACACATACACACACATACTCACGCGCGCACAGAAACAGAAAAGCTCTCACACACACACACACACACACACACACACACACACACACACACACACACACACACAGAAAAGCTCTCTCACACACACACACACACACACACACACACACACACACACACACACACACACACACACACACACACACACACACACACACACACACACACACACACACACACACACACACACACACACACACACACACACACACACACACACACACACACACACACACACACATTTTAAAAATTTTAAAAGAAGCAGAGAGCTAGCAGCTTTAAATTTTACTATAGCAATAAGCTTCTGCCCGCCTGGTTTTGAAAGTACTGGTCGCCTTTGTACCAGTGGTGAATTTGGTTGCACTATGGGGTGAAGCAAACAATAAACTGCATGTGGTTTTTAGTTATATGTAATCTACTTAGTGTTGAGGCTGGACATAAGATCCGTGCCAGACGTCGTTTTGTTCCACACTCTCTCCATGAAGGTAAACATTTAATCAGTGATTACTTTTTAGTTCATAACCATGGGCATTGTTGTCACTTTCTTAAGAATGTAGTTTGTCGTTTTGTTGTTATGGGCGCTGCGTTTTGCATTTAAATTTCTTTTGATTTTGTATCGCATTAGGTTCTCTAGTTTTTTGTTGTGAGCTTGCCTTCTGATATGACAATGTACCAATCTAATGTTTGCTGTGCCATTGGTTATCTAACACAGGAATCACATATGCTTTGTCAGGTTAGTATACGAGTTATCTGATACTGTTGCACTGTGTGACCGCTCCTCTGTGTTAGGTTGGTATATGATTTATCTGATACTGACGTTATCGTGTTAAGATATGTTAAAAAAGATTACCACATATATTGTGCTGAGTTTTTGATTCGACGGTTGTTCGGTATTGAAACTAACTTTATTCAGCATTTTTCATTTTCTTTTAAACGGTTACATATATTCACTCAGTAATATTGAAATGCAGGCTAGATTGAGGGCACTCAGTCTTGGAGGGAGGCATGCTTTGGCGGTATAACATCAAAGCAAATTGTATGATATATATCTATAAATGGGGTTTTAACTTTTTTTCCGACATATGGTTTACTTTGGACCTGCATACTGCAGGCAGTAGTGAAGCAAATTTATCGAGATTTCTTCACTGACAAAGTGAAAGGTATTAAAAATGAACTGTTTACGTTATTATTGTTGTGATGGTGGTGGTGGTGATAATGATGATGATGATGATGATGATGATGATGATGATGATGATGATGATGATGATGATGATGATGATGATGGTGGTGGTGGTGGTGGTGGTGATGATGATAATGACGATTATTGTAACCATTGTATACTTTTTTTTTTACACTGGGCATAATAAAAAAAAACACACACACACACAATCAGTGGGGTAGAAGGAGGAATGATTTTTTCCGAATAATAATGAGGAGATATAAGGACTATTCAGTGAGTTTAACCATGTACGATACCCCTGAATTGGTGACAGAATATGTTAAGGTGATATCCGTAGCATACCCATTTATTTTCAAGAACATCCAACCGTTGAATTCTGAACTGCGAGAGCAAAATGTACGGCCAAGTGACTATTAAATCCAAATTAAAGTCAGGAGAGACTTAATTTCCTTCAGTGATTCTATACTTTTAAAACGATGTGCTGCTTGCAGAACACCAGTTGAGTTTTCGTATGCATTTGGAGAAATATTTTTCTTCGGAAACTAGAGTTTTCAGGTGATACAATGAATTGTAACTAGGAGGATCGCCACATTGATATGACAACCGTATCAATTAAGCAACTATGGTAAGTTACTGATCAAGAATAGTCCTGAATAGCATGCCAGGAGATGCAGAAGAAGGTTAACATTCCAGTGGGTAGGGTTGGTTTATTTCTGCATAATCAGCGTGGCATCAGCACGCCTTGATCCTCCTGGAATTCTCACATCCAAACGTAAGAGCACAAGCGAGTTAGAGAAGAATTATGTGTTGAAATTTTATGAAAGAAATCCGAAGGGAACGTTTCAATCACACCTGAGAAACTCCGACTGGTGGAGAAATATATTTTTTTCAGTACAGTGTGGGAGGAAGGCGAGACTTGGCTTTGTGGGTATCCCAGGTGAGCACTTGTTCGTAAATGTCAAGAGATCAAGGAGTGCTGGCAGACAACTGGTGTCGAGGTTCTCTCTCCACACTCGGTCATGCAGCCACAACATTGCCTGCGAAAATGGAAAAAAAAGTCGTCCAACTAGCGTTTTTTAAAAACCACTGCCCCATCCGAGGTCCTTAAAGTCCAAGTCAAAAACTGTCATTGTGTGGGGAAAGAATGTGTAACTGATGCTTAGTTAAGCACTGTGGCACAAAACTTGGCTTGGTATGTGTCTGTTCCATGGAACTGTGAGTCCTCTACCGTAAGGGTGCAACATCCTTTGGTAACTTCTGATTCTATAATTTGAAAACCCTTTTAGAAATGGAGTGTGTAAAAGGACATCTCATGAACTTGCCAATTCTATGAACAGTGGTCTCATCCTCAAGCGTATACAAAGAGTGTCTGATCCCCCGTTTTGCTGGGGAAATTTAGACAGTCTGGACTGGGGATTAAATGCTCAACTTACTTAAGTGCTTGAATTGTTGTATGTGTATAATGAAGAGATTCTTAGTGTGCAGTTGCTGGATGAATTATGTGATATCTAGACACCTGAACAGAACGCTAATTTTAAAAACCTGCAGGTCTATAGTGAACAGGCAATAGCAGCAATACCATATTCCTGATTGACTTCTGCTATTGTGCCTGTCCACTATCGTCCTTGCTGCCCTTGCTCAACTCAGGGGCAAGCTAGTCTGATGGCGTCCTGCTGTCATAGTGCTTTCTGTTCAGTTCAGCTTACCAGTCCTTCCAGTTCTGCCTGACCCTGCTGCTACTTGTTCAGTTCCAATAAAAGGGCCTACCAGTCCTGTAAGGTCCTTCGCTCATGTTCCGTTTCAGCTGAAAGATCCACAAGTCCTGTTGGGTCCTTCTGCTCATGTTCCGTTCAGCTGAAAAGATCCACAAGTCCTGTTCGGTCCTACTTGTCTGACTTGTTTGAGTTTAGCTGAGTGGAACTTTCCAGTCAGTTGGCTCCCATTGCCGCTGTCCTACCTACCTCTTCCATCCCGACTGGGTGGCTTGTCCATTAAGCTGGCACTGCTGTCCTCTCTTGACGTTCAAAATCGCACTTGTGAGGTTTAGGGGGAAAATGGTAGTGGCTGCGTTCACAGAAGTAGACCGATCGCCAGTCAGAATGATTTGTTTTTTTTCTATATCATCTAAAGCGCATTGCTTTAATTTTGCGTATCCCACCCTCAGCCACACCCAGCTTGGCATATCCTAGTCATAGAAGCAGCAGTCCAGAGACAGACCAACATGTTTCAGGTCGCCATGAATCCACGTACCAGACGAGACACAGAGATGCTGCTGAGCCACTTTGGTGGTGACTGGTGGTGCGTGTTTTGATTCAATACCCACAGGACACCACACTCAGTGCCACCAGCTCATGGAAATGATTGTGGGATCTGTACACAGTCCCCAGTTAAAGCCACCATGAGAGACAAGCTTCTGATTATTTGTGAATCTTCGATAACATTCTATCTTTTGCAGATCATTGATGCGGATGCTATGTCAGGGTACATCGAATTTACGGCTTCCATTAAACAGCAGTAAAAGTTTGTGCCCGGAAATGGGAACATTGCAACACTTCACTGCAACTAGAAAACGTCGTGCAGAGACAAGGAAATTTTTTCTTTCTTTTTTAAGTTTTGAAACACCACCCCACGAAATAAGAGAAAATCTGTCCAATGAACAATACAAACACACATCCTTCTATCTGAACAGTCTAAGAATAAGAAAGAAACTACACAGTGCAAACTTGTAACCTTGTTTGAAACCAAGTAAGTTGAGAACACACACACACACACACACACACACACACACACACACACACACACACACACACACACACACACACACTCACGCGCACACACACACACACACACACACACACGCACACACACACACACACACACACACACACACACACACACACACACACACATACATAGAGATAGAGAGAGAGAGAGAGAGAGAGAGAGAGAGAGAGAGATTCAGATTCAGATGATTTATTCATGCAATAGGCCAAGGCCCCTAATAATGGGGTGTGTGAACATTCATAACACCATTGTCATAAGCAATGGAATTAGGTTACCTAACGAAACATGCATAAATCAAAAGAAAAAAATATGAAATGAAAATTTCTCTATGCTTCAAACGTTTGAATACAAACAATAAAAACATGTTAACAACTTTAGCAGATGTACATGAACAGAGTAGGCTCAATTTAAACAAAGATGATTGTCAGAAATATTCCGGCTTAACGAACTTTTCTCTAATGCTCATGAGAGCTGGACAGGACAGGACGAAGTTTCCTTTGTTTCTTTAAATAAAGGAAAAGAGAGCATCACAATCATTAAAATATGATAATAATTTCTTTTCAAAAAAAAAAAAAAACGATCGATGTCCAAGATGATGGATAGCTAATGCATGTTCCTAATTTGAATTTTGCCGTTCCATATATAAGTTGCCTATCCATGTCGAAGGTTCAGTATGTTTTCAGGTCATGAACATTTCTAAAGTTCCTGTAAATATCAAACTTGTTATTGGACCATTTCTGCCATCTGCAATCAATACGCCGTCGGCAGAAAAGACAAAATCTCTGTAATGTTACCAACCCCTTGACTCAGCTGAACAAATCCAGCTCCATATTCAAACAGAGGCACACTTTGGTCACCCAGTTACTTTTACCCCTAGTATCTAAGTCATGTTATATACATTCTGCCTTACGAGGAATTCTGAAGTCTTCCATTTGTATTACTTTGATCCATTACTGGATGCATCTGACAGCAGAAATAATGTAAATGGGACATCGACCTGTCTCACCATTAATAAGATCATCTGGGGTCCGTCTTCCTAAACCTAGAAACCTCTTCAGAGCAAAGATATGGACAGATTCACAATAGACAGCCGCTTGTTCTAATCCTGATAGCTCAGAGCAATACATCTTGGCTGTACCTGAGTATCAAATAGTTTTGTAAATAGCGTAAATGAAAACCTATCAAGAATATGTAACTTTTTCATGATGCAAAGTAAAGCATTTTTTGCTTTAGCTGACAGGTCTTTGCACGTACCACAAAAACTCAAGCGTGTTGAGAATAATATGCCTAAATATTTATAAGTATTGACGACTGGCATAGGAATACCATCGTATGTCCACCTTTCTCTAACACTTAGATATCCACCTTTACGAAATGCTATGATATTGCCTTTTTCCATATCAACTTTCAACTGTAGTGAATCAGTGGCTCGGTGCAAACTATACAATTGTGTTTACAACCCTATAGCAGTTTCAGACGTTAAAATAGCATCAACGGCTAGCAGAAAGGTAAACAATTCAAAAGGGTCGAGCAACAAGAAAGCACTATGCTTACCGTGTTAGATACGTCAAGAGCTAACCCATCAATGAACAAAGAGTACAAAACAGGACGGTATGCGTCTACCTGCTCGACCCCTCCCAAATAATTAATAGAGTCAGTAAATGTCGCACAACAGTGGGCTCTGGTTCCTACTCTATCATACATACTTCTAATACGTTTACAGAGTGTACCTTTAATACCGTTTTTTATCAAGACAGGACAGAGGAGATTTTTATTAACGGAGTCAACTGCTTTTTCAAAGTCTATAAAATCTACGTCTAACTTCCTGTTATAAGAGAACTGCTTCTGTATAAGTGCAAGCAAAGTAACCATGTGGTCAACAGTTGATACACTCTTTTTAAGGCATTCTTGGTGATCACCTGTGATGTCATTTTCCTGTACCTATTCTTGCAGTCTGTTATTAAAAATCATCCCGCTGTGTGTATTACTTATATCACTAGCAGAGATCCCCCTGTAATTGTTGGGGTTATTAACATCACCCTTTTGAAAGAATGGGGAAAATAACTGATTCGGTCCAGTTTTCTGAAAACGTGCCATTAACACATATTGAATTAAACAGTTTCAGAAAGAAATGCGCAACATGATCAGAAGAATGTTTAAGTAATTCACCAATAATATCGTCAAGGCCAGCTGCCTTACGGTTTTTTCATTTTTCTGCATGCTAATAACACCTCTTGTGTGATTAGTCGATTGACATGACTGCCTGTGCTCATATCAAGTGCTTCGTCAACACACGCATTACTTACATCTGTCTCTAATAGAGCTTTGAAATGCTTGAACCATGGATCAACAGTAATGTCATTTTTCTGGGCTGTTTTCTTTTGAAATAAATTCTATGAATAGTATCCCAACATTCCTTTTGATAGTTTATGGACAATACAGAAGTATACAGTCACCTTCACACGCCATTAAGAATGCACAGGTCTAAAGCCGTGCATACATTTAGTAACAATTTCCCCTAGTTATTCAACGTACAGTCTTCAGAGTATCGATTGAGACTGAGAGGATGGCTGTGAAACTGCTCATCAACAACACGTTTACAGATCGGTCTTATGAAACATAAGAGCTTCTGCTATTCAAATCAAAATTCAAAATTACAGTAACATCCCTAGAAAATAATACATCAACAAGACATTCTCCAAGTAAATTAATACTGTTATCAATATCAAAATGGATATACTAAACCAAACCATTTGGAGGTACGTAGGAACAAAAGTTAAACACAAAATCCTTATCTGTTCCAAACTTTTTTTTTTTGTCAATCAAGTACAAGAAAGATTGAATGATCAACATCAATGAATTTTACAAAAGGGAGACAGTACTTCTTTTAGACAAACATATTACTTCTCTTGGTGGCCTCCCTTGTTTGGAAAAAGTTACCTGCGGATTTACAAACTGCTTCATCGCCAACAAACATCTCAGCACGACATCTGTCCATAACTGTTTCATTTAAACATACAAAATCAAACTCAGTAACAAACGACGTACAATCAAAATCAGTAAATTTAGAAATTAAGCCACTTACGTTCCATGATAAGGAGAAAGATTTACAATAGTACACACTGTGCCGCTCACTTGTTTGCACGTTGTTTTGAATCCCTGGCACTCTTCTCCATGTTGGTGAATTATATCATTCATCTCTTGAAATGTCCAGTTCACTGAGGCCAACATACCCATGATGTCAACATTGACAGGTTGTTGAGGAGAAGCAGGGGTCGTGTGTTCGGTGTCTGCCCAAAGAAGCCCCAGCCTCGACCACACTGATCCTGCATCCTGCAATGCCAAGCTGGGTCTGCTTGAAGCTGTCAGCCTTGGGTCCTGGGTTCTGTAGAAGAAGTCAAACCAAATGAGTTAAGAACACACAGACACACACACACACACACACACACACACACACACACACACACACACACACACACACACAGAGGGAGAGAGAGAGAGAGAGAGAGAGAGAGAGAGAGAGGAGAGAGAGGAGAGAGAGAGAGAGAGAGAGAGAGAGAGAGAGAGGAGAGAGAGAGAGAGAGAGAGAGAGAGAGAGAGGAGGGAGAATGACTTAGATTTGACACATGAAACCGATAAGCGATCGGGTTCACAGACTAAATTCTAAACCCCACTCGCTCATTATTGCCCGATGTTCTTTTTACAAAGACAAAGATCTTGAAACCAAAGAAAATTTGAAAGGGAGTGACGTTTTTTTTTTGTTGTTGTTGTTGTTTTTTTGTGTTTTTGTTTGTTTGTTTGTTTGTTTGTTTTTTTTTGTGGGGGAGGATTCCTCCTCTCACGTTACAGAAATTAGACATGGCTTGCTGCCCCCACCCCCACCCCCACCCCCCTCCCTGCCCTCCCCCACAATCTGAAAAAAGTGATGTGACAGAAGGAAAGAGAGCGATGATGATATTTGATCATCTCATTGATGGGGAAAAAAGTATTTCCTTAATGGTCAAAACAAATTAGTAGAATCCAGACGGGGAAGGGGGGGGTGGGGGGGGGGGGGGGGGGGGGGGGGGGAAGGGGGGGGGGGGGGTTGGGTGGCCGGGCCGTTTGAAGATAAGTTTGCATACACTGGTGTGACAGGAGCAGGTATCTCCAAGAGCGTTACACTGGCAGAATCGCATGCCACTTGTGGCAGTGTCAGTGAACTGTGCTTTGTGGGTCAGAGCGGTGAGCTCGGACAATCTGTTAAAAACAACGTGCAAACAAGTGAGCGGCACAGTGTGTACAATTGTAAATCTTTCTCCTTCTTTATCATGGAACGTGAATGGCTTAATTTCTAAACTTACTGATTCTGATTTTTATGTTGTTTGGTACTGAGTTTGATTTTGTGTGTTTTTAACTGAAACAGTTATGGACGGATGTCGTGCTGAGATGTTTGTTGGCTATGAAGTATTTGGCAAATCCGCAATAACATTTTTCCCAAACAAGGGAGGCCACCAAGAGAAATAATTTGTTTGTCTAAGAGGAGAACTGTCTCCCTTTGTAAAATTCATTGATGTTGATCATTCACTCTTTCTTGTACTTGATTGACAAAAAAAAAAAAAAAAAAAAAAAAAAAATGTTTGGAACAGATAAGGGATTGTTTTGTTTTACTTTTGTTCCTACGTACCCCCCAATGGTTTGGTTTAGTATATCCACTTTGATATTGATAACAGTATTAATTTACTTGGAGAATGTCTTGTTGATGTATTATTTTCTAGGGATGTTTACTGTTATTTTAAATTTTTGATTTGAATAGCAGAAGCTCTTATGTTTTACAAGACCGATCTGTAAACGATAATGTTGATGAGCAGTTTCACAGCCTCTCAGTCTCAATCGATACTCTGAAGACTGTACATTGAATAATTATGGGAAATTGTTACTAAATGTATGCACGGCTTTAGACCTGTGCATTCTTAATGGCGTGTGTGAAGGTGACTGTATACTTCTGTGTTGTCCGTAAACTATCAAAAGGAATGTTGGGATACTATTCATAGAATTTATTTCAAAAGAAAACAGCCCAGAAAAATGACATTACTGTTGATCCATGGTTCAAGCATTTCAAAGCTCTATTAGAGACAGATGTAAGTAATGCGTGTGTTGACGAAGCACTTGATGTGAACAACGGTAGTCAGTCATACCAATCGACTAATTACACAAGAGGTGTATTAGCGTACAGAAAAAAAGAAAAACTGTAAGGCAGCCAGCCTTGACGGTATTATTGGTGAATTGTTTAAACATTCTTCTGATCATGTTGCGCATTTCTTTCTGAAACTGTTTAATTCAATATGTGTTAATGGCACGTTTCCCAGAAAACTAAACCGAATCAGTTATTTTGCCATTCTTTCAAAAGGGTGATGTTAATAATCCCAACAATTACAGTGGGATCTCTGCTAGTGATATAAGTAGTACACACAGCGGGATGATTTTAATAACAGACTGCAAGAATAGGTACAGGAAAATGACATCACAGGTGATCACCAAGAAATGCTTTAAAAACGGTTAATCAGCTATTGACCACATGGTTACTTTTCTTGCACTTATACAGAAGCAGTTCTCTTATAACAGGAAGTTAGACGTAGATTTTATAGACTTTGAAAAAGCAGTTGACTCCGTTAATAAAAATGTCCCCTGTCCTGTCTTGATAAAAACGGTATTAAAGGTACACTCTGTAAACATATTAGAAGTATGTATGATAGAGTAGGAACCAGAGCCCGCTGTTGTGCGACATTTATTGACTCTATTAATCATTTGAGAGGGGTCAAGCAGGTAGACGCATACCGTCCTATCTTGTACTCTTTGTTCATTGATGGGTTAGCTCTTGACGTTAACTAACAACGGTAAGCATAGTGCTTTCTTGTTGCTCGACGCTTTTAAATTGTTTACCTTTCTGCTAGCCGTTGATGCTATTTTAACGTCTGAAACTGCTATAGGGTTGTAAACACAATTGTATAGTTTGCACCGAGCCACTGATTCACTACAGTTGAAAGTTGATATGGAAAAAGGCAATATCATAGCATTTCGTAAAGGTGGATATCTAAGTGTTAGAGAAAGGTGGACATACGATGGTATTCCTATGCCAGTCGTCAATACTTAAAATATTTAGGCATATTATTCTCAACACGCTTGAGTTTTTTGTGGTACGTGCAAAGACCTGTCAGCTAAAGCAAAAAATGCTTTACTTTGCATCATGAAAAAGTTATGTACTCTTGATAGTTTCTCATTTACGCTATTTACATTACTATTTGATACTCAGGTACAGCCGAGATGTAGTGCTCTGAGCTATCAGGATTAGAACAAGCGGCTGTCTATTGTGAATCTGCTCATATCTTTGCTCTGAAGACGTTCCTAGGTGTAGGAAGATGGACCCCAGATGATCTTATCTGTAGTGAGACTGGTCGATGTCCCATTTATGTTATTTCTGCTGTCAGATGCATCCAGCACAGGATCAAAGTGATACAAATGGAAGACTTCAGAATTCCTCGTAAGGCAGAATGTATATAACATGACTTAGATACTAGGGGTAAAAGTAACTGGGTGACCAAAGTGGGCCTCTGTTTGAATATGGAGTTGCATGTGTTCGGCTGAATCAAGGGACTGGTAACATTAAAGAGATTGTATGTCTTTTCCGCCAAGGCAGAAATGATCCAATCATATTCATAATAGTGACAAGTTTGATCTTTACAGGAGCTTTAGAAATGTTCATGACCTGAAAACATATTCCACTTCGACATGGAAAGGCAACTTATATATGGAACAGCAAAATTCAAATTAGGAACATGCATTAGCTATCCATCATCTTGGACATCGATCATTAAAAAAAAAAAATATATATATATATATATATATATATATAATATATATATAGAATCAAAGAATCAAAGGAAACTTCGTCCTGTCCTGTCCAGCTCTCATGAGTATTAGAGAAAAGTTCGTTAAGCCGGAATATTTCTGACAACCATCTTTGTTTAAATTGAGCCTACTCTGTTCATGTACATCTTCTAAAGTCGTTAACATGTTTTTATTGTTTGTATTCAAACGTTTGAAGTATGGAGAAATTTTTACTTCATGATTTTTTTCTTTTGAATTACTCGTGTTTCGTTAGGTAACTATTCCGTTGCTTATGACAATTGTGTTATGAATGTTCACACACCCCATTATTAGGGCCTTGGCCTATTGCATGAATAAATCCTCTCTCTCTCTCTCTCTCTCTCTCTCTCTCTCTCTCTCTCTCTCTGTGTGTGTGTGTGTGTGTGTGTGTGTGTGGTGTGTGTGGGTGTGTGTGTGTGTGTGTGTGTGTGTGTGTGCGTGTGTTTTCTCTACTTACTTGGTTTTGAAACAAGGTTACAAGTTTGCATTGTGTATTTTCTTTCTTATTCTTAGGCTGTTCAAATAGAAGGATGTGTGCTTGTATTGTTCATTGGACAGGTTCACGCTTATTTTGTTGGGTGGTGTTCAAAACTTAAAAAGAAAGAAAAACAAATTTTCCTTGTCTCTGCACGACGTTTTCTAGTTGTAGTAAAGTGTTGCAACGTTCCTATTTCCGGGCACAACTTTTACTGCTGTTTTATGGAAGCAGTAAATTAGATGCACGTGACATAAGATCCTCATTAATGGTCTGCAAGAGATAGAATGTTATTGAAGATTCACGCAAATAATGCAGTTACCATCAGAACCTTGTCTCACATGGTCACTTTAACTGGGGAGTGCGTACAGATCCCACAATCATTTCCATGAGCTGGTGGCACTGAGTGTGGTGTCCTGTGGGTATTGAATCAAAACACGCACCACCAGTCACCACCAAAATGGCTCAGCAGCATCTCTGTGTCTCGTCTGGTACGTGGATTCATGGCGATCTGAAACATATGGGTCTGTCTCTGAACTGCTGCTTCTACGACTAGGATATGCGAAGCTGGATGTGGCCGAGGGTGGGATACGCAAAACTAAAGCAATGCGCTTTAGATGATATTAAAGAAAAAGACAAATCATTCTGACTGGCGACTGGTCTACTTCTGGTGAACGCAAACACGACCTTTTTTTTTCCTAAACCTCACAAATACGATTTTGAAAGTCAACAGAGGGACAGCAGTGCTAGCTTAATGGACAAAGCCACCCAGCCGGAATGGAACAGGTAGGACAGCGGCAGTGGGACCCAACTGGACTGGCAATTTCCCTCAGCTTAACTCAACAAGTAGGAAAGATACAGGGAGACCTGGCAAGGCTGCTTTACCTCTTAGGCTAAAGTGAATACACAGGAGAGAAAACCAAGATCACCCTGGGCTAATAGGCCCCTTCAGCTTCACTGTGCATGCACGTGAGCCATGGGAGCCGACAGAACTGAGAAAACTTCTTCAGCAGAAGACCGAAAAGGACTTGTGGATCTTTTTAGCTGAACGGAACATGAGAAGAAGAACCCAACAGGACTTGTGGATCTTTTCAGCTGAACGGAACAGGGTTGAACAGCCACAGGATTCGACAGCGCTACTATGCACTTCTTTCTGAAGTGAACAAGTTCGAGAGCTGCGGGACCCAACAGGACTGGTAGGCCCTTTCATCGGAACTGAACGAGTAGCAACAGGGCCAGGCAGGACTGGAAGGACTGGTTACCTGAACAGAAAGCACTGTGACAGCAGGACCAGGCAGGACTGGAAGGACTGGTAAGCTGAACAGAAAGCACTGTGACAGCAGGACCAGGCAGGACTGGAAGGACTGTTAAGCTGAACAGAAAGCACTGTGACAGCAGGACCAGGCAGGACTGGAAGGACTGTTAAGCTGAACAGAAAGCACTGTGACAGCAGGACCAGGCAGGACTGGAAGGACTGGTAAGCTGAACAGAAAGCACTGTGACAGCAGGACCGGGCAGGACTGGAAGGACTGTTAAGCTGAACAGAAAGCACTGTGACAGCAGGACGGGGCAGGACTGGAAGGACTGGTTACCTGAACAGAAAGCACTGTGACAGCAGGACCAGGCAGGACTGGAAGGACTGGTAAGCTGAATTAAACAGATAGCACTGTGACAGCAGGACGCCATCAGACTAGCCTGCCCCTGAGTTGAGCAAGGGCAGCAAGGACAGTAGTGGACAGGCACAATAGCAGAGGTCAATCAGGACTATAGTGGTGCTGCTATTGTCAGTTCACTACAGACCTGCAGGTTTTCGAATTAGCGTTCTGTTCAGGTGTCTAGATATCACATAATTCACCCAACTGCACACTAAGAATCTCTTCATTATACACATACAACAATTCAAGCACTTAAGTAAGTTGAGCACTTAATCCCCAGTCCAGACTGTCCATTCTAAATTTCCCAGCAAAACGGGGGATCAGACTCTCTTTGTATACGCTTTAGGAAGAGATCACTCACTGTTCATGGAATTGGAGAGTTCATGGGATATCCTTTTACACTCCATTTCTGAAAGGGTTTTCAAATTATAGCATCAGAAGTTACCAAAGGATGTTGCACCCTTACGGTAGAGGACTCACGGTTCCATGGAACAGACACATACCCCAGCCAGTTTTGTGCCACAGTGCTTAACCAAGTATTAGTTACACATTCTTTCCCCACACGATGACAGTTTTTGACTTGGACTTAAGGAGCTCGGATGGGCAGTGGTTAAAACGCTAGTTGGACGACTTTTCCCCATTTTCCCAAGCAATGTTGTGGCTGCATGACCGAGTGTGGAGAAGAACCTCGACACCAGTTGTCTGCCAGCACTCCTTGATCTCTTGACATTTACAAAGAAGTGCTCACCTGGGAATACCCACAAAGCCAAGTCTCGCCTTCCTTCCACACTGTACTGAAAAAAGCATATTTCGTCACCAGTCGGAGTTTCTCAGGTGTGATTGAAACGTTCCCTTCGGATTTCTTTCGTAAAATTTCAACACATAATTCTTCTCTAACTCGCTTGTGCTCTTACGTTGGATGTGAGAATTCCAGGAGGATCAAGGCGTGCTGATGCCACGCTGTTTATGCAGAAATAACCCACCCTACCCACTGGAATGTTAACCTTCTTCTGCATCTCCTGGCATGCTATTCAGACTAATATTCTTGATCAGTAACTTAACCATAGTTGCTTAACTGGTTTTCATCTTAATGTGGCGATCCTCCTAGTTACAATTCATTGTATCACCTGAAAACTGTAGTTTCCGAAGAAAACTGTTTCTCCAAATGCATACAGAAACTCAACTGGCGTTCTACAAGCAGCACGTCTTTTTAAAAGTATAGAATCACTGTAGGAAATGAAGTCTCCTGGCTTTAATTTGGATTTGATAATCACTTGGCCGTACATTTTGCCTCGCAGTTCAGAATTCAACAGGTTAGATGTTCTTGAAAATAAATGGGTATGCTACGGATATCACCATAACATTTTTTTTTTCACCAATTCAGGGGTATGTCACATGGTGAAACTCACTGAATAGTTCTCATATCTCCTCATAATTATCCAGAGAAATCATTCCTCTTTCTACCCCCCTATCGTGTGTGTGTGTGTGTGTGTGTGTGTGTGTGTGTGTGTGTGTGTGTGTGTGTGTGTGTGTGTGTGTGCGTGTGTGTGTTCTTTTTTTTTAATTATGCCAAGTGTAATACAAAAGTATACCGATAATTGTAATAATCGTCATCATCATCATCATCATCATCATCATCATCATCCTCATTATCACCACCATCATCATCACCATCACAGTAATAATGTAAACAGTTTATTTTTTAATACTTTTCACTTTGTCAATGAAGAAATCTCGATTAATTCGCTTCACCATTGCATGGAGTTTGCAGGACAAAAGCAAACCACATGTCGAAAAAAAAAATTAAAACCCCATTTATAGATATATCATACAATTTGCTTTGATGTTATACCGCCAAAGCATGCCTCCCTCCAAGACTGAGTGCCCTCAATCTAGCCTGCATTTCAACATTACTGAGTGAATATGTAACGTTTTAAAAGAAAATGAAAAATGCTGAATAAAGTTAGTTTCAATTCCAAACAACCGTCGAATCAAACTACGTTTAAAAGAAAATGAAAAATGCTGAATAAAGTTAGTTTCAATTCCAAACAACCGTCGAATCAAAAACTCAGCACAATATTTGTGGTAACATTTTTAACATATCTTAACACGACAACATCAGTATCAGAGAAATCATATACTAACCTAACACAGAGGAGCGGTTACACAGTGCAACAGTATCAGATAACTCGTATACTAACCTGACAAAGCATATGTGATTCCTGTGATAGATAACTAATGGCACAGCAAACATTAGATTGGTACATTGTCATATCAGAAGGCAAGCTCACAACAAAAACTAGAGAACCTAATGCGATACAAATGAAAAGAAATTTAAATGCAAAACGCAGCGCCCATAACAACAAAACGACAAACATTCTTAAGAAAGTGACAACAATGCCCATGGTTGTGAGCTAAAAGTAATCACTGATTAAACGTTTACCTTCATGGAGAGAGTGTGGAACGAAACGACGTCTGGCATTGATTCAGCCTCAACACTAAGTAGATTGCATACAACTAAAAGCCACAGGCAGTTTATTGTTTGCTTCACCCGTAGTACAACCAAATTCACCACTGGTACAAAGGCGACCAGTACTTTCAAACCAGGCGGGAAGAAGCTTACTGCTATAGTAAAAATCAAAGCTGCTAGCTCCCTGGTTCTCTTCATGATACTGAGATTATTCTGACAGGTACCAAATGAATAGCATGCAGGGACGTCACATTGTTTTGTAGTTCAAATTTCGTTTACAGATGACCTTTTTCCCTACGAGATAAATAGAAAGAGAGAGTGAGAGGGAGAGGAAGGAGATACTCGAGGAAAATCAACAGCCTAATT
>JADBJO010021621.1:25000-29267 GCA_016801955.1 Conus betulinus
TTCCTGACAGTATAGTGTCATGACTGTTTCTGTATTTACGCTCAACCACACGTAACGATCAATCAAAAGAGCAAGTGTGTGTGTGAGTGTGTGTGTATGTGTGTGTGTGTGTGTGTGTGTGTGTGTGTGTGTGTGTGTGTGTGTGTGTGTGTGTGTGTGTGTGTGTGTTTTAGAGAGAGAGAGAGAGAGAGAGAGAGAGAGAGAGAGAGAGAGAGAGAGAGAGAGAGATGTGTGTGTGTAGTTACGTCGTTTTACCTACACATCGTGACGTTTGCGCTCAACGTTTAAAGGCCAGAAACTCTATAAAATGTAAATGTCATCGTCAATATCCCATTGGTCTTGAAACGTTGTCAAAAGACTGGAGGCTAGAAAGAGCAGCACCATGTCTAGCGTTTTTCGATTGACAAAATGCGTAAAGTTTTTCGTCATGCTAGCAGTTTTCTGTATTCTTCACCTCCTTCCTCTGACAGTTGCTTCATTGCCTGTTCTCAGAACTGTTGATTTCTCAAAAGACAACATGATTGCTTGTTTTAGAGAACTACATAATGTCAGTATGCGAGTTTATGCTTATCAGCTTCTTTATTTCCCGGGACAAGACAGTCAAGAGATGTCATGTCAAAATTTGTTTCCCATGACGTCTGTTCCTTGTTGTCACTACACTGTGACTTCACAAACCGCTTGGCCTTGGAATATTATAGTTGTTGACGAAACTGTTCACGAGAAAGTGACTATGAAGTTGTGCATGATCGTGGCTATATGATAATTGGTTGCAAACATTGGATTTCTCCTTTCTTTTCATCTGACCACTTTACAAACATGTATGGTAATTTTGTGATCCAGAACTCTGCTACTCCTTCCTTCATGTATTTCAAGTCGATAGGATTCGTCGAGTCATTGATAAAAAGAAGACAGGTGCCGTTTTTACATGGGTAAATAGTACTTCTGGTTTCGTTTCTGTCATCACCAAGAAGGAGGACACGCTGACTTTTGAGATCAAAACACAGATTCAACAATGTGTGTGTGTGTGTGTGTGTGTGTGTGTGTGTGTGTGTGTGTGTGTGTGTGTGTGTGTGTGTGAGAGAGAGAGAGAGAGAGAGGGAGAGTGAGAGAGAGGGGGGGGGGGGGGGGGGGAGAGAGAAGCTGTAATCATCGTTTAGCTGTAATCATCGTTTGCCCATGAAAGAACATTGGAACATAATCGCCGGTCCACATCATCACGTACTTTCTGCTTGAGAGAAAATGATGAACATGAATATTGAAACAGCAGTTTGGTGTAGATCTTGTGCAATCAAGCTTAAAAAACGTGGTGATGATGGAGAAAGTTCCGTGAATATTTCTACAATACAAACTAGAGAGAAAACGCCGTAGGAATTCATGTTTTAAATGGATGTCTAAGGTACCTTATGCTGCCTTGGAATGCTCTTACAAGTGATGCTCGACGAACACAAAAAACGGTGCCAGATGGTGTCCAAAACGAACAGCCTCTTTGAGAGCAAAGACCAAACCATGCTAATGCATAAACAGTCTGAGTCCACAATATTTTTTAACAAAGCGATTACATGTTGTGACAGAGCACACAGGTTCCCAAAACGGAGAATGTTCATTGAAATCTCCCAATATGAGCCTTTTTTTTTCTGAAGAAGAAAGGTGTCTTATACAGTCTGAACTTTCTGTATTTGGGCCATTTGGATAATATACAGAAAGTATATCTATACTAGAATTTTTTGCTCATTTTTAATGATAACGCGGTAATAATAATATAAAAAAAAGCTTCATCTTTAGCTGTTGCATTGAGGTCTAACTTCAAAGATCTATAATTAAGATGTGATCTAACATATATTGCAGTCTGAGCCCTTTTAGTTGATGTACTACAGTTATGTAGAGGAGGGTAGTAGAATCCCTACAATTGAGGTAGTTTACTCGGATCTACATATAGAGACTGCAAAGTCAAAATACAAAAGTTGTTGGAATAAATGTAGTTCTCAAAATGAAGTAGATTTTTAATGATGATCTACAGTTCCATTGTAGAACAGAAATATAATTGTCAATATGTTTCATAATAAGTGGTAGAATAAAACGTTATAACCAGACGTCGGGCAAAGTCAATAAGTTGGAAAGATGGGGCCCCACGGTTGTCGAGAGCACCAGGGGAAAGGCACTCTGGGGATGCGTGCAGGCCTGTATCCGTTGCTGGATGGTTCCCGATGACCACTGGAACGATGTCCACCGACAGGATATTGGGAGCACCTACCTGTGTGGCCGTTCCCAAAAGATGCGGTGGACGTGACGCCCCAGGTTGCCAGCGTGGATGCTGGTGCCCCCTGTCCGACGGGTGGATGGGAGTCCTTCATCAGCTTGTTGCTCGTGGAGTCCAAGTTCTCATGGGACAGAAGGGACACGTCGTGCATGGGGAGCTCTGCAAGGAGCAGGGCGTGGAACATCTCCCGCGTGCTTTGCAGATGTCGATCTTCCACTGGGGCCACTCTACTAACAACTATCTTGGTGTTTGAATGATTTGCTTTTGCTTGTTTTACAAGTATGGTCATCTCTGACACAATTGTCTTAGGATCTTTTCTTTTTAGATCGTTGATCCCACAGTGAAACACCAAGCAGTCAGCAGTCTTCCCTGTCTTGGTGTCGACTAAGTTTTGTTTTTTGTTTTGTTTTGTTTTGTGTTTTGTTTGTTTTTTGCACAGGCCTGCAATCGGTGGGATGGTTTTAAACCAGATGTACACTGTACGCATACCCTAAACGACGTGGGTTTATCTTCCCCATTGTGGATAATGGAACAGAATAACCTTAGGCAGGCCAGACTCGTTGACGTCATCCCTCTCTTCATCATGTTTTGACGTCATGACAGGCTTGGATTTGTGACCTTTATTTCTTTGCTGTCTTTCTGAAGTGTTTGTTTCTTTCGGTGTTGAAGAGGTAGGAAATGCCTTGTTTTTATTCAGGAAGTGTGTGTTTTCGCAAAATCTGTGTAGACTGGTTTGTCTGCCAGTGTTGGGGTGTTCGTTTGTGTGTGTTTCGTCACATACTTTTTGCACCATCTTTTCCTTTCCAGTTTGTTTATGAGCATTCCTATGGTCACCCTCTAATGATGAAACCTTCTCTGACAGAACGCCCACAGTATGCGTTAGCTTCTTAATCGTTTCTTGTAAGCTAGCAACCTTCGTGTCCGAGGCAATCACATTCACAGGCCGCGATAGCAACACTTCGTGTTTCCACTCGATTGTCGCATTTGTATGCATTTCTCTTCACTGCACGTTTTCATTTTTTGGACTTGAATCCTCTGATGGAGATCTGTTCTTCCTTTGCATAGCGGTTTTCCTTTTTGTACTTCTCATCTTTTCACCTGATAATTGGTTTTTTTGACACACTCAACGATTTGTACGTTCAGCCATCTTGGCGTAGGAATCCTGCTAGACAAACCGATGTCTACATGGTACTCAATTTTTTTGTTTTTGTTTTTTTTTTTGTTTGTTTTTTGTTTTTGATGAAGGCAGAATATCCCCCCCCCCCCCCCCCCCCTCCCCCCCCCCTTCCCCGCCTCCCTCAGTCCCTAAGCTTTATTTATTGATGCATTTTTTTTAACTGAAAATATATTCACCTTTGATGTGTGTGTGTGTGTGTGTGTGTGTGTGTGTGGGGGGGGGGGGGGGGGGGGGGGGGGGGGGGGGCGCGTGCATTTTTTTAACATGAACACCTGCTTCATTTCATTACCTTTTACACTTATACCTGTTTTTTGTGATCACTTACTGTTGTAAATATCATTGTACTATTATCGATGTTGAGCAATGATATTATGATGATAAAACTCAGGCTGATGTTGACTGTAGATAAATCTTTTTGTTTGCTTTCGACATGCATGATTAGTTCCAGAACTTAGACTGCTTCATAATGATTTCTACGGTGCGGCTGGCAACTGCACGGGGTGCAAATAACAACCGGTGCAATATGAAATTGCACTGTTACATTCCCCAATGCTTATTCAACCCAGTGCAAATGGCAATTGTCATCTACCCTGGGGCAATTGCCAGTCGTACCGGATTCTCCTCTGCACCGTCACACACACACACACACACACCCACACACACACACACATACTGACTTCACCGACAAAGTGGGGAAATGAAATTCAGCTAGCTGATGACCATCCTTGTGGGGTCTGTACATAATAGTTCACCAGTGGTGTTCTACGTCAGCTATGGTACCGGAAAGGCGAGGGTTAAGCCCCCTCTGGCGCATATAATACATTGACAATGCC
>JADBJO010021622.1:0-10000 GCA_016801955.1 Conus betulinus
GGCTCTAAGTTTTATCGTTAAATCTCCTCTATCTTCTCTCTATATCTCTATTTAGCTGTATCAACATATGTGTTTTTGTTGTCTCCCGATACTTTCCTCCCTCCCGCCCCTTTGCTCCTCTGTATGTCTGTCTGCCTCTCGGTCTGTCGTCTGTCTGTCCATGCTAACGCATTCACACAGTGTCTGCTCTTAACAGATAGGGTCCTAAATATCTAGCAAAAGCAACAACAACAAAAACAAACAAACAAAACAAACAAAAAAACCAACGACAACAACAACATCAACGCAAATCCAAACATGTTCAGAGACGCCCTGTCAGTTCTGCTCGCGTCAGATCAAGTGTCGATAAACCACACGTGCGGAACAGTCCGGTGATTCATTCTCACTTGCTGACAACAGCGCTTTCGCGGATTTGCTGACAAAACATTTTAGCCGGAAGCTTTGTGATTTTGTGGATGGCGTCTTCTTCACACGTAGCTCCACGATTCGTTCACTCTTTTCGTTACCTTCCTCAGCCATGCAAATGTCTCCATCTTCTCTTCCAGTCTATGGAAGGGTACTCGTTTTGATGCCGGCATCTGTTTCAGAGCCATGTGCCTTTTCTCTGAGTCACAGTTCTTGACACATGCTGTAACCACTCTGCAATTTCTGAGAAGCTGGAAAGTCCACTGGAATGCACAGTGATGATGTGAATTCCCTTCCTTTATTTGAACTCACACGGAAGCACGCGTAAATTTGAGCGAAATTTACTGTTTACTTAAAGGGAGTAAACCACGAAGCGAGTTCTCATGCAACAGATGGGTACAGAGCTGCAACAAGCATGGTATCCAGTTCCACATTCGTCAGCAACTGCAATGGGGTGAGCGTGTCCGTGACATCGTCCTACCCTCCGCAACCCCCCATCCCCTCCCCCCTCCCAACACCTGCTCCCCCTCTCCCCTCCCCCTTTAATTTTGTGCCTGGTTTTGCACAACTGCCAGGAACGACACCCGGGGCTGTTGAACAGGAGGACGTTAGCTGATGGTGAAAACCCATCACCTGCCTTCATCACCTGCCTCAAACACTGCACAGCCACACTGCGGGGCTGTTGAACAGGAGCACGTCAGCTGATGGTGAACCCATCACCTGCCTCCATCACTTGCCTCCATCACCTGCTTCCATCACCTGCCTGCATCACCTGGTGAAACCCATCGCCTGCTTTCCATCACCTGGTGAACCCATCACCTGCCTCCATCACCTGCCTCCATCACACTGGTGAACCCATCACCTGCCTCCATCACCTGGTGAACCCATCGCCTGCTTCCATCACCTGGTGAACCATCACCTGCCTCCATCACCTGGTGAACCCATCGCCTGCTTCCATCACCTGGGGAACCCATCACCTGCCTCCATCACCTGGTGAAACCATCGCCCTGCTTCCATCACCTGCCTGCATCACCTGGTGAACCCAACACCTGCCTCCATCACCTGGTGAACCCATCACATGCCTCCATCACCTGCCTCCATCACCTGGTGAACCCATCATCTGCCTCCATCACCTGCCTCCATCACCTGGTGAACCCATCACCTGCCTCCATCACTCCTGGTGAACCCATCACCTGCCTCCATCACCTGGTGAACCCATCACCTACCTCCATCACCTGGTGAACCCATCGCCTGCTTCCATCACCTGGTGAACCCATCACCTGCCTCCAACACCTGCCTCCATCACCTGCCTCCATCACCTGGTGAACCCAACACCTGCCTCCATCACCTGCCTCCTTCACTGCCTTCATCACCTGGTGAACCCAAGACGTGCCTCCATCACCTGGTGAACCCATCGCCTGCTTCCATCACCTGGTGAACCCATCACCTGTCTCCATCACCTGGTGAACCCATCGCCTGCTTCCATCACCTGGTGAACCCATCACCTGCCTCCATCACCTGCCTCCATCACCTGGTGAACCCATCGCCTGCTTCCATCACCTGCCTCCATCACCTGGTGAAACCCAACACCTGCCTCCATCACCTGGTGAACCCATCACCTGCCTCCATCACCTGCCTCCATCACCTGGTGTGAACCCATCATCTGCCTCCATCACCTGCCTCCATCACCTGGTGAACCCATCACCTGCCTCCATCACCTGGTGAACCCATCACCTGCCTCCATCACCTGGTGAACCCATCACCTACCTCATCACCTGGTGAACCCATCGCCTGCTTCCATCACCTGGTGAACCCATCACCTGCCTCCAACACCTGCCTCCATCACCTGCTCCATCCACCTGGTGAACCCAACACCTGCCTCCATCACCTGCCTCCTTCACCTGCCTTCATCACCTGGTGAACCCAAGACGTGCCTCCATCACCTGGTGAACCCATCGCCTGCTTCCATCACCTGGTGAACCCATCACCTGTCTCCATCACCTGGTGAACCCATCGCCTGCTTCCATCACCTGGTGAACCCATCCCTGCCTCCATCACCTGGTGAACCCAACACCGTGCCTCCATCACCTGCCTCCTTCACCTGCCTTCATCACCTGGTGAACCCAACACCTGCCTCCATCACCTGCCTCCATCACCTGGTGAAACCCAACACGTGCCTCGATCACCTGCCTCCATCACCTGGTGAACCCAACACGTGCCTCCATCACCTGACTTCATCAACTGCCTCAAACACTGCACAGCCACACTGCGGGGCTGTTGAACAGGAGCACGTCAGCTGATGGTGAACCCATCGCCTGCCTCCATCACCTGCCTCCATCACCTGGTGAACCCAGCACCTGCCTCCATCACCTGGTGAACCCATCACCTGCCTCCATCACCTGGTCACCCCTGGTGAACCCATCACCTGCCTCCATCACCTGGTGAACCCATCACCTGCCTCCATCACCTGGTGAACCCAACACCTGCCTATGCCATCCTGGTGAACCCAACACCTGCCTCCATCACCTGCCTCCATCACCTGGTGACCCCATCACCTGCCTCCATCACCTGGTGAACCCATCGCCTGCCTCCATCACCTGGTGAACCCATCACCTGCCTCCATCACCTGCCTCCATCACCTGGTGAACCCATCACCTGCCTCCATCACCTGGTGAAACCATCGCCTGCCTCCATCACCTGCCTCCATCACCTGCCTCCATCACCTGGTGAACCCATCACCTTCCTCCATCACCTGGTGAACCCAACACCTGCCTCCATCACCTGGTGAACCCATCACCTGCCTCCATCACCTGGTGAACCCATCACCTGCCTCCATCACCTGGTGAACCCATCACCTGCCTCCATCACCTGGTGAACCCATCACCTGCCTCCATCACCTGGTGAACCCATCACCTGCCTCCATCACCTGCCTCCATCACCTGGTGAACCCATCGCCTGCCTCCATCACCTGGTGAACCCATCACCTGCCTCCATCACCTGGTGAACCCATCACCTGCCTCCATCACCTGGTGAACCCATCGCCTGCCTCCATCACCTGCCTCCATCACCTGCCTCCATCACTTGGTGAACCCATCACCTGCCTCCATCACCTGTGAACCCATCGCCTGCCTCCATCACCTGGTGAACCCCATCACCTGCCTCCATCACCTGCCTCCATCACCTGGTGAACCCATCACCTGCCTCCATCACCTGGTGAACCCATCACCTGCCTCCATCACCTGCCTCCATCACCTGGTGAACCCATCACCTGCCTCCATCACCTGCCTCCATCACCTGGTGAACCCATCACCTGCCTCCATCACCTGGTGAACCCATCACCTGCCTCCATCACCTGGTGAACTCATCACCCTGCCTCCATCACCTGGTGAACCCATCACCTGCCTCCATCACCTGGTGAACCCATCACCTGCCTCCATCACCTGCCTCCATCACCTGGTGAACCCATCGCCTGCCTCCATCACCTGGTGAACCCATCACCTGCCTCCATCACCTGGTGAACCCATCACCTGCCTCCATCACCTGGTGACCCCATCACCTGCCTCCATCACCTGGTTAACCTATCACCTGCCTCCATCACCTGGTGAACCCATCACCTGCCTCCATCACCTGCCTCCATCACATGGTGAACCCATCACCTGCCTCCATCACCTGCCTCCATCACCTGATGAACCCATCACCTGCCTCCATCACCTGCCTCCATCACCTGGTGAACCCATCACCTGCCTCCAGCACTGGTGAACCCATCACCTGCCTCCATCACACTGGTGAACCCATCACCTGCCTCCATCACCTGGTGAAACCAACACCTGCCTCCATCACCTGCCTTCATCACCTGGTGAACCCAACACCTGCCTCCATCACCTGCCTCCATCACCTGGTGAACCCAACACGTACCTCCATCACCTGACTTCATCACCTGCCTCAAATACTGCACAGCCACACTGCGGGGCTGTTGAACAGGAGCACGTCAGCTGATGATGGTGAACCTATCGCCTGCCTCCATCACCTGGTGAACCCATCACCTGCCTCCATCACCTGGTTGAACCCAACACCTGCCTCCATCACCTGCCTCCATCACCTGGTGAACCCATCACCTGCCTTCATCACCTGGTGAACCCAACACCTGCCTCCATCACCTGCCTCCATCACCTGGTGAACCCAACACCTGCCTCCATCACCTGGTGAACCCATCACTGCCTCCATCACCTGGTGAAACCCATCACCACCTGCCTCCATCACCTGGTGAACCCAACACCTGCCTCCATCACCTGCCTCCATCACCTGGTGAACCCATCACCTGCCTCCATCACCTGGTGAACCCAACACCTGCCTCCATCACCTGCCTCCATCACCTGGTGAACCCATCACCTTCCTCCATCACCTGGTGAACCCAACACCTGCCTCCATCACCTGCCTCCATCACCTGGTGAACCCAACACCTGCCTCCATCACCTGCCTCCATCACCTAGTGAACCCAACAACCGTGCCTCCATCACCTGACTTCATCACCTGCCTCAAACACTGCACAGCCACACTGCGGGGCTGTTGAACAGGAGCACGTCAGCTGATGGTGAACCCATCACCTGCCTCCATCACCTGCCTCAAACACCGCACATCCACACTGCGGAAAGGATGGCACGTGGCCCAAGCACCAAGTCCTTTCAATGTAGGTGAGGATTTGTGGCGGGGATCCGAATCAACGGCGGACCCTGGATGTGTTCATACATTAATAAAAATTATCACAACAGTCTTCTGAACACGAACACCGTCAAGTACTGCTGCGAAGTGATCACTCTCTACATACTGATATATGGATTAGTAAGTCAAAATACAAATACACATAAAACAAGGCGCAAACCGTTTTTCTGTAACTCGCAATACAAAACCACACCAGTACATTTCCGACAAACACGCCAGTTCTTTTGTCTAGACGTGAAAAATAGCAGACATTCGAAATGCAGTAACAATATTCCCCACAGCGCGGTGAGAACGAACAATTAAATTTTCAACGTGACATTTTATTTTTCTGCTGGCTGCAATCTAGGTTATAACTTTGTGCATTTCCTATGTCTGTTGTGTGTATAGTCTGACGAGGACCTATTGGTTGAAAATGTCCTTGACTGTTGTGAACTGCGAGTACGACAACCGTCACTTTGCACTTGTTTTGTGTGTATGTGTTCTGGCCTGTTTTCAGCCATGCTGTCTGTTTCAGTCATGTTTCAGTCTCATCATTGGGGGGGGGGGGGGGGGGGGGGGGGGGGGGAGAGAGAGAGAGAGAGAGAGAGAGAAGAGAGAGAGAATGTTGCTTAAAGCCCAGCCGATCGTCTCCTCATGGAATGATAAAACTTTTCAGTGATAGAAACGTTGTCATTTCTATTTTGCATGTCATATTTAAGAAATGAGATACGGGAAGTGACTCTTAAGTCCATACCAACTATTGTTTACCCTCGCGTAGAAAAAAGGAAAGGTTTTGTTTTCACTCATTCTCCCACGGAAAGGGCGAATCCAAGATTCATTCAACGAAGCAGCTGTTTGTTCTCGGCGGCTGCCAGTCTGACTGGTTTTATTTTTTCGCAGTGACGGTGCATTTGACAAGACACAACCAGTAGACACACATCTAACGCACCACAAAGGCACAGTTGAGGCGAAAGATTACCTCGGTGTCGCTGTCTGTTGTCTTGACCGACGGGAGATCTTTTTTATGTGCTCGCCCTTTGACATTTGTGACGTATTTGCAGGAGAAACAGATGAACGGCTTTCCTCTGCCTCGACTCTACCATGCTTTTGGTTCATTTCCCGCTACTGATTCATTGTGACTGAAATCTTTTCGCCGGTTCGTTTCGAGCTATCGGCGTGGCGCTGCCGTGGAGATCTACCGGCCTGCGCTGCTCTCGAAAGCAGACGACCTCAGCTCAAGCAAAATGTATGCATCCAATCGCAATCGCTGTTTTGTTTTCCATTCCGCTCTGTACGTAGTTTGTGTCATGTGACTAAGCGGTTTAAGTCCGAGAACTCGGCACAGCAGACGAAGAGGTATGTAGCAAGTCAGTCTCTTTTTTTTTTTTCTTTCTCTCTTTTTTTAATTACAACAGTGTGAATGAATTCACATTGCAACCAACTTTGATTTTAAGATGAAAAGCAGGGATTTTTTAACAGTTTGAATTCAACTTAAAGTTCCTTCGAGGGAATCTGTTGAAAAAAACAGGGTCAGTCAGTACTGGTACGTTCAGGACTTTTGGGAGAAATCCGTTGCTTGCCCCCCTCCTCCACCCCCTCCATCCATACACACATTACGTCGCCTTTACATGTGCGAGGGGTCTTACTGTTGAAACGGGTGTTAAACCTGCCAGTAGGCTATATACATCAAAGACACGGCAAATACAATATCGCCTAACCCCCATCCCCATCCTCCTCCGTCCCTCTCCTATCTCCGTCACCATCACCAACTGTCTAAATGAAAAACACATCCAACACTCCAGAACATGGCAATCTGGCTGCTGGATGCCCAAGGCATGTAAGGAAAGACCATGCTGAGTGCACTAAGCGTTATCTTTCGTTTACCACGTTCAGTTGTAATTATCTCTCGTTTACCCACGTTCAGTTGTAATTATCTTTCGTTTATCACGTTCAGTTGTAATTATCTCTCGTTTACCACGTTCAGTTGTAATTATCTTTCGTTTACCACGTTCAGTTTTAATTTAACAAAAGCGTATTCTATCAACAAATATGCCAGTAACATTGAAAAAAAAGGAAAAAGGTTGTAATGGTTAACAAAACTGTAGTAGATACAACGTCACTACCTAATCATCAGATGGTGATAGCACAACTGGTATGTTATTGATTTTGTGTTAAAGGAAAACAAACAAAAATGAAGCAGGTGAAGGCTGTACTTACCAAAGATAAGTTAATATGCAAACAAAGGCTGGAAAAAAGTAGACGACAGTAAAAGATGACAAAGCCAAAGCAGAGAAGTGAGAATTTATGGCACAGAATTTTCAGGCGGAGAAAGCGTTTGTAAAGAAACGGTCACTGGACGTCCCTCGAGGATACCGCTGAGTGCATAAAAAGGAGAATAATTAATTTCCAGTTATGACGCCTTTCCCACCCCCAGCTCTCAAAGACTCTGTAACCGGATCGTATACGTTTTTTCCTGTCTTGACTGTCTCTTAACACTCACCTTTTACGTACATATGGGGGTCGTTACTAATATGCGTCACTGTGTTTAGCACGCCTCGTAAAAAGACGGACTGTCTGGAACACGAGATCATACGCTACATTTAGTTTGACAGTGTTTGACTATTACACGACTGTGTATGTATTCCCACGATGTATGCTCCGGAAAGAAAGGGAGGTGGAATGGGGTTGAGGAGGAGGGGAAGATGGGGTGAGGGTTGGGGTGGGAGGGGGGTATGTGGTTTACCCACCCTCGACCTCCAAAGTAAACACGAGGCGAAGGATGGCATGTAGGCATATTTGATGACCCCATCCTCGCAGACAGCCACGCCCAGCTTCGGAGGCCAGAGCTCCCCTTTTTTTCTCGGGGGAATATTGATGGCTATGTCAAAGGCCTGGCACGCCTGAAGACGATCTCCACCTAACCTGGGATAGCAAACATCTTCAGGACACAGCATGCAGTCTGCACAAGCAACACACTGACAAAAGATCACACGGCTGGAGGGATTATGATGTCAGTGCAGTGTCTCCTCTGGCAGAGGCGATCTGATATTGATGGTGCCCGATCGGATGCCGGTATTGACCGAGGCTTCTACGTGACTGGACTCGGTGTGGCTGTGTACACAGAAATCAGCATGAGTGTCGTGGGGGGTGGGCACCTGAGGCGGCACAGAATTGAGAGAGAGAGAAAAAAAAAACAAAAACAAAAACAGAAACAAAAAGAAACAGATGCTGGTTTTAACGTTAGGCTCTCAGGACGTCCAGCACTCGTACCAGGCGTGGAGGCTGGATACTACGCGTTTCTTGCGTCACGCCACCTTAAGTCTAGCTCTTACAGCTGGCAGGAGTTTTGACAGCAGAACGTTGAAAGGTGAGATTCCAGGTCTGTTTGGATCATCTTCTTCTGATTGTGTAATCAGTGTGATTACTTCCTGTCCGCACCTTGACAAAGTAATGGATGTTTTTTGTTGACTGATACAAGTTTTCCAAAAATAATAGAATTTATCTACAAGATCACGGCACCGAGAGCTACGGGTACAATACACTGCAGGTAAGTGAGCTTCGCTGAAAACGCAGCCAACCACATAACCAGCAGAGTGCAGAAAGGTACATGGATCTATGATTCAGATCTGGGAAGTTTAAGGCAGCGGAAAGAGAGGTTCTGCCTTACATCATATCGTCCCATGTACACGATGAAGCTTCAGTAGTTCAGGCCTTACGGCTGTTCGGCTTGCCTGTAACCTTTTTTGTACTCCCAGTTCTTATAGAACAGGGAGTACTTTACAAAAGGGAACGAAGAAATGCTTGTGTGTGTGTGTGTGTGTGTGTGTGTGTGTGTGTGTGTGTGTGTCCTCGGTCAAAATGTGTTCCACTCGCTCCAGACAAAACTTCTAGGCCGATCTTTCTGAAAAATTTGTATGTATGCTCATTATGGGTCACGGATGATGCCTGATGCTTTATTATTATTTTTTTTTTTACCAGAATAGCCGTTTACTAACGGCTATAACGGCCTGAAACGTTTTTTCTTCTTTATGGAATATCTCAGAAAGTACTTGGCCTAAGATAAACTGTGAGCATGTTTCTATGCTTAGCATCTTGTTATTTTTCTGTCTGTCTTTTCTAAATCAAGTGACTGAAGGGCAGCGAAATTAAAAATCCGCGTTCGTCAAACGTGCGTGACGGTGACAGACTACTCCTGTTCAGACCTGCGCGTGTGCAAGGGTGGTAGAGTTACTCCTGTTCAGACCTGCGCGTGTGCAAGGGTGGTAGAGTTACTCCTGTTCAGACCTGCGCGTGTGCAAGGGTGGTAGAGTTACTAACAGGCAGGCCTAGGTCTATAGGGTCGGGTGTCCGCGTATGCGATAGCACGGGTGTGCACGTGAGACAAGTGGGCCACCACTGACCGCCTCTCAAGTACACATCGTTTATCAGTGGTGGCACTCGTGGCAGCGGCCCGCAGCACGGGATCGTCTCCTCAAGTAAGAAGCCTTGCGCCTTTAAGTCGAACGAGCTGCAAAGATTAAGATCTTATCGGCGCAACCTGTGGCTGCAGAAAACGAAATGTAACCCGTTGACGTCAATAGCGCCACGTAGTGGTGAAGGATGCGCGTGGGGGTTGGGGCAAACACCTTCTGACACATATCAGACACCAGTCCCGAATGACTCACTGAATCGAAAGGTCGTTTTTTCTTTCGCCCTCCCCTCTCCCCCATATCCCCCCCCTCTCTCTCTCTGTCTGTCTGTCTTGTTTTTGCCGAACAAATTTGTCCTTATTGCGTCTTTGTTATACTCATATGAGAGAGCGAGCGAGCGAGCGAGCGAGAGATAGAGAGAGAGAGAGAGAGAGGAGAGAGAGAGAGAGAGAGAGAGAGAGAGAGAGAGAGAGAGAGAGAGAGAGAGA
>JADBJO010021622.1:12500-15000 GCA_016801955.1 Conus betulinus
GTTACTACGTCATACACTACAGGTAAACGCCTCATCGAGTATTAACCAACTGCAAAAACGTCTATGTGCTCGACCAATCACAGAGATCGACACATGTTAGTGGATATATTTCTATTTAAATCTTTCCTATGTCATTTTCTTCATGACTACGGACACTCCTACTTACTTTCGGCAACTTCTGTTTCTAATTTCCTGTTATGCCGATTGCTCTACTTACTTTCGGCAACTTCTTATATGCCGACTGCCCTACTTACTTTCGGCAACTTCTGTTTCTAATTTCCTGTTATGCCGATTGCCCTACTTACTTTCGGCAACTTCTTTATGCCGACTGCCCTACTTACTTTCGGCAACTTCTGTTTCTAATTTCCTGTTATGCCGACTGCCCTACTTACTTTCGGCAACTTCTTTATGCCGACTGCCCTACTTACTTTCGGCAACTTCTTATGCCGACTGCCCTACTTACTTTCGGCAACTTCTTTATGCCGACTGCCCTACTTACTTTCGGCAACTTCTTTATGCCGACTGCCCTACTTACTTTCGGCAACTTCTGTTTCTAATTTCCTGTTATGCCGACTGCCCTACTTACTTTCGGCAACTTCTGTTTCTAATTTCCTGTTATGCCGACTGCCCTACTTACTTTCGGCAACTTCTTTATGCCGACTGCCCTACTTACTTTCGGCAACTTCTTTATGCCGACTGCCCTACTTACTTTCGGCAACTTCTTTATGCCGACTGCCCTACTTACTTTCGGCAACTTCTTTATGCCGACTGCCCTACTTACTTTCGGCAACTTCTGTTTCTAATCTTAAATTCTTCCCATGTTCCTACTCTACCCTTCGTTGACTGCTTCGGGAGGCCATTTTGATTTTTTTTTTTTCTGGCGGTAAGAATAACACAGAATTACATGTGACATATCTCCTATGGATTCCGAGGACGGACCAACACAACACAACCAGCCGAGTTTCGCTGACGAGTACCTGCCCGGAGACGCAAGGGGCACTGTGCAGGCAACACAAGTGTTGTGTGTGTCAGGACACCTGTTGAAGGCCTCCACATGCTGGAGAGGCAGGGTTTCAGTGGGCATGTTTGAGTGCCTTCATTTCTCCGTTCTGTTCAATTTTCCGCCTTTAAACCAGGGAAATTTGTTATCACTTTCATGGCGTACGAATTGTTTTCCTTTTTTTTACTCTCTGCATAAATCTTTGATAAGTTATTGTCCTCAAGACGGATCAATTGTTTGTTTTAAGGTTTTACATATTAACACAATCTGCTTCACTTCCTTTTTTTGTATCCCCCTCCCCCAACCTAGTTTCCCTCACTACTTACACACACTCACACACACACACCACACACCACACACACACACACACACACACACACACACACACACGATAAGAATGACCATTCACCAGGAAATGATTGGCCGGTCCAGTGAAGTCAGGGTCGATCTCGTAGTAACCGTTACGTGACGCCAGGCCTTTGTCTTTCATGTCTTGGCAGTCCAGAGGCAGTGCTGGAGGCATGGGCAAGGGAAACCAAAAGGTTGGTATGATCGTCATTGTCATCATCACCGTCATCATCATCATCATCATCGTCATCGTCATCATCATCATCATTGTCATCAACATCATCATAATCACCGTCATCATCATCGTCATCGTCATCGTCATCGTCGTCATCATCATCACCGTCATCGTCATCATCATCATCATCATCAGCATCATCATCATCACCACCACCCTCATCATCGTCGTCGTCATCATCATGATTATCATCATCATCATTATCATCATCAACATCATCAACAACATCATCAGCAGCAGCAGCAGCAACAACACAACAACAACAAGAACTGCAAAAAAAAAAAAAAAAAAGAAAAAAAAAAAGTATCATCATAATCAACACCTGCACATGTAGACTGTTTCGATTCTGAAACGATTTAATCAAACTACATAACGAATCAGGGAAGAAAGCTAACATCTATACATTTAGTGTTGAGACTTAATTCCTTTCATTCAAGCGAAATAGGAATAATGTTAAGACACACCATCAACACACAAGAACTAGTTGCAAAACGAGACGACTGCAGGCGGAAATCTAAACAAATCTTAAATAAATGTTAGCGAACCGCCAAAAGAAACGTGGACAAACGAGTCACAAGACAAAACAAGACGCGTTTTGACCTCTTAGGTCTTCTTCAGGCAAGACACAAACAAATAGGACAATGAAAATGAATGACTTTGTCACTTGGCTTGATCTCTTCAGCGCAAGGTAGGCGTTGAATGAAAACAAGGCTGTTTTCATTCAACGGCTTCCTTGCGCTGAAGAGAGATCAAGCCAAGTGACAAACTCGTTCATCTCCATTGTCCTATTTGTTGATATTCAGCAGGGCGTTCAGAGCTGTCTCCGCAGTTTCTGGAAGTCCAGTAACTGGCATTTTGAAGAATTAACGAAGATATTTGCGCAGCTAAAATGAATGGCGCCCTGTCACTTCGTGTCA
>JADBJO010021622.1:20000-29261 GCA_016801955.1 Conus betulinus
AGGTTCCTGTGTCAATGCAGACCATAGAGGTTCCTGTGTCAATGCAGATCATAGAGATTCCTGTGTCAATGCAGACCCCAGAGGTTCCTGTGTCAATGCAGACCATAGAGGTTCCTGTGTCAATGCAGATCATAGAGATTCCTGTGTCAATGCAGACCCCAGAGGTTCCTGTGTCAATGCAGATCATAGAGGTTTCTGTGTCAATGCAGACCATAGAGGTTCCTGTGTCAATACAGATCATAGAGGTTCCTGTGTCAATACAGATCATAGAGGTTCCTGTGTCAATACAGATCATAGAGGTTCCTGTGTCAATACAGATCATACAGGTTCCTGTGTCAATGCAGATCATACAGGTTCCTGTGTCAATGCAGATCATACAGGTTCCTGTGTCAATGCAGATCATACAGGTTCCTGTGTCAATACAGATCATAGAGGTTCCTGTGTCAATGCAGATCATAGAGGTTCCTGTGTCAATGCAGACCATAGAGGTTCCTGTGTCAATGCAGATCATAGAGGTTCCTGTGTCAATGCAGACCATAGAGGTTCCTGTGTCAATGCAGATCATAGAGGTTCCTGTGTCAATACAGATCATAGAGGTTCCTGTGTCAATACAGATCATAGAGGTTCCCGTCATGGAACCTTCGCCCTGTTCTGCCACTGATCTCCACAGCCTTCGCTTCTCCGTCGGTCTGCCCGCCTGATCTTTCGCTCATCTCCATTTGAGCAAGTTTCCCTGTTACTGCGTTCTCTCTCTTGGCTCGCTGTTCAGCAAAGGATCACCTACAAAGCTGTTTCTCTCTGTTTACATATCTTTTGAAGTCTTCTGTCCTCCATGTCTGACTGATCTGTGGCATTTGCTCACCCCATCCCTTGGAACTCCGTCTTTCTCGTACTCGGCTCTTCCAAGCTCCCTTTGTTCGCGCTAAAACGTGGTTAGCGTTCCTTCGCCTGTCCGACTCCTTTTCATTGCAACAATTTCCCACATCAACTCAGATACCTCTGACCTCTTTGAAATCAAACTTGAAAACTCCCCCCCCCCCCCCCCCCCCCCCGCCTATCCCAGTGATATATGCGAAGATGTGCCGGCGTTATTTTCAAGAGTATTGTATGTGTTTGGATGCCTGAAATTCTTCATCAAAGAATGTGTTTTGCTTGATAGGAGAGTGAAGAGCAGACAGTCATCGTGAGAGGGCGAAGCTGGATGGTGGTACGTGCGGTTGTGGCGCGACCTTTGGCTTCGGGGTTGTGTTTTTGTATACTTTTTGTTTGTTGTTTGTTCGGATGTGTTTGGCCTGCATACCTAATGTGTAATCTCGTTTGTTGAAAATGCTTGGGGCATTCAATCGATTTCGTGTGTAAACAGTTATAATAGTTATTAGAATTTCTCCCTTGTGTATCTCTTTTCTAATATACAAGAATCTGTCTGTCTGTCTGTCTGTCTGTCTGTCTGTCTGTCTGTCTCTCTCTCTCTCTCTCTCTCTCTCTCTCTCTCTCTCTCTCTCTCTCCTTTACCTTTATCTCTCCGTTCTCGGTCTCTCTCTCTCTTACTCACTAACTCTGTTTTTCCACTTCTGGCTTTTTTCTAGCACCCCTCCCCCTCTCTCTCTCTCTCTCCCCCCCCAACGCACTACTACACACACACACACACACACACACACACACACACACACACACACACACACACACACACACAGGCGCGCACGCAAAAACTCCCGCTAATTCAGTAAGTGACAAAACACCACGACAGGAACAGACAGGCAGACAGACAGACAGACAGATAGAGAAGGAGTTAAACGAATGAAAAGACAAAAAATGCAGCTAAACGCACGTACGTGTGCAAGTGAAGCCATCGCCTTTGTAATTGTTCACATAGTCGCACGTGCAGGTAAATGACCCTTGCGTGTCTTGGCAGATGGCGTTTCCCGTGACAAGGGCCCGGCGCTGCATCGCACTCCTTTATGTCTGTTCGTCATCATCATCATCATCATCATCATCAGCAGCAGCAGCAGCAGCACAGCAGCAGCAGCAGAAGCTTTGTCATCATCATCATCATCATCATCATCATCATCATCATCATCATCATTATCATCATCATCGTCATCGTCATCATCGTCGTCGTTGTTGTCGTCGTCGTCATCGCCATCGTCTCCATCATCATCATTACTGTTATCCTTCTCCTCCTCCTCACTTAACATAGTCACCATCATCATTTTGCAGTCCTCATCATTGTTGCTGTTATCATTAGTATCATCGTCATCATCATCATCATCATCATTGTCGTCATCACAATCGTTGCCTTCATAAACGGAAGGCATTTTGAAAGGGAAAGAGGAGACAAAAAGCTCACGTTAAGAAAAACTGTGAACTGACACATCTTTTCATGTCGTTACTACTATGGCACTGGCAGTCACAGTACAGCCGTCTGAATCAGAGAACATCATCTGTTCTGTAGCAAAACACGCCGGCAGTGACAGCGCTATGTGCTTTCCTCTGGCTGCGGACCACTCTGACGACAGTAAGTTCAACATGTGACAGCCAGATCAACATGTGACAGCCAGATCAACATGTGACAGCCAGATCAACATGTGACAGATCAATGTGTGACAGCCAGATCAACGTTTGACAGCCAGATCAATAAGTGACGGCCAGATCAACGTGTGACAGCCAGATCAATATGTGACAAACAGATCAATGTATGACAGCCAGATCAACATGTGAAAGCCAGATCAATGTGTGACAGCCAGATCAACATGTGACAGCGAGACCAACATCAACGTGTGATAGTAGATCAACATGTGGCAGCCGGATCAACATGTAATAGCCAGATCAACACGTGACAGCAAGATCAACAGCCACATCAACGTGTGACAGCCAGATCAACAGTGACAGCCAGATCAACATGTGACAACAAGATCAACATGTGACAACAAGATCAACAATCAGATCGACAAGTGACAGCAAAATCAACATGTGACAGTAAGATCAACAGTCAGATCAACATGTGACAGCCAGATCAACGTGTGACAGCCAAATCAACATGTGACAGTAAGATCAACATGTGACAGTAAGATCAACATAGATCAACATGTGACAGTAAGATCAACATGTGACAGTCAGATCAACATGTGACAGCCAGATCAACGTGTGACAGCAAGATCACATGTGACAGCAAGGTAAACATGTGACAACAAGATCAGCAGTCATATCGACGGGTGACAGCAAGATCAACATGTAACAGTAAGATCAACATCTGACAGTAAGATCAACATGTAACAGCAAGATCAACATGTGACAACAAGATCAGATCAACATGCGACAGCAAGATCAACATGTGACAAAAGAGATCACAGCAAGATCAACATATGACAGCAAGATCAACAGTCAGATCAACACGTAACAAGCAAAATCAACGTGTGACAGCAAGAGCAACATGTGACAGCCAGTTCAACATATGACAGCAAGATCAACATATGACAGCAAGATCAACAGGCGACAGCAAGATCAACATGTCACAGCAAGATCAACAGTCAGATCAACATGCGATAGCAAGATCAACGTGTGACAGCAAGATCAACATGTGACAACAGGATCAACATGTGACGGCAAGCTCAACATGTGACAGCAATCAACAGGTGACAGCAAGATCAACAGGTGACAGTAAGATCAAAAGTCAGAGCAACATGTGACAGCGAGATCAACGCGTGATAGCAAGATCAATGTCTAACAGCAAGATCAACATGTGACAGGAAGATCAACAGATGGGATCTGATCGCAGATCTTTTCTGAGAACGACGACCTCGATGCGATGCTGAATGTTGCTAGAGTCAACGATTTAGCCACAGAACAGGCTGCACTTGATATTTGCTGAATGTTGTCAGAGTCCACGATTTAGCCACAGAACAGGCTGCACTTTATATTTGCTGAATGTTGTCAGAGTCCACGATTTAGCCACAGAACAGGCTGCACTTGATATTTGCTGAATGTTGTCAGAGTCCACGATTTAGCCACAGAACAGGCTGCACTTGATATTTGCTGAATGCTGCTAGAGTCAACGATTTAGCCACAGAACAGGCTGCACTTTATATTTGCTGAATGTTGTCAGAGTCAACGATTTAGCCACAGAACAGGCTGCACTTGATATTTGCTGAATGTTGTCAGTCAACGATTTAGCCACAGAACAGGCTGCACTTTATATTTGCTGAATGTTGTCAGAGTCCACGATTTAGCCACAGAACAGGCTGCACTTGATATTTGCTGAATGTTGTCAGAGTCAACGATTTAGCCACAGAACAGGCTGCACTTGATATTTGCTGAATGTTGTCAGAGTCAACGATTTAGCCACAGAACAGGCTGCACTTGATATTTGCTGAATGTGTCAGAGTCAACGATTTAACCACAGAACAGGCTGCACTTTATATTTGCTGAATGTTGTCAGAGTCAACGATTTAGCCACAGAACAGGCTGCACTTTATATTTGCTGAATGTTGTCAGTCAATGATTTAGCCACAGAACAGGCTGCACTTGATATTTGCTGAATGTTGTCAGGGTCAACGATTTAGGCACAGAACAGGCTGCACTTTATATTTGCTGAATGTTACCCGAGTCAACGATTTAGCCACAGAACAGGCTGCACTTTATATTGCTGAATGTTGTCAGTCAACGATTTAGCCACAGAACAGGCTGCACTTGATATTTGCTGAATGTTGCCAGAGTCGACGATTTAGCCACAGAACAGCTGGCACTTTAAATTGCAACAAAGTACTGTAAATGAACATGAAAGCAAACGAAGAAAGGTAAGGATAGAAATAGTTTTTGAAAATTGCACTTTTTTTTGCAAGAAAGCAAAAGTAATTGAACGTGGAAATAATCGAACAAAGGTGAAAACAAAGCCTGTTGGAAACTTGTATCGCAAAGGACATAGTCGTATGCACGACTGCATATATCCCCTTGCATCTCTCTCTCTCTCTCTCTCTCTCTCTCTCTCTCTCTCTCTCTCTCTCTCTCTCTCTCTCTCTCTCTCCTGGTAAACAAAGACACTTGCAAACTACATTTTGGACTTCAAATCCTAAAGACAATGTTCATGCAGTCTTTACGATTATTCATGTGTTGCCCGTAACAAACGTTAAATTCAGTTTTTAAAAAAAACCCAAGCCAACCATCATGCAACAGAACTCCTGCAATGGTGGCCGCCATTTTTCTTTAGCGTTAGCACGCTCTGAGTCCAGCTGAAAGCGCTGCCAGCGGTTTCCGGAGAGGTGCTTGTTGGGACTTTTTCCACCGTCTTCTTTTGACCTCCAATCTCCATCTAGTTTCCATTTTTTTTCCGTTTTTTTTCTTATTTTGTAAAAGTGGGTCCTCCATCCTCCTATTTTCCCCCCTTTTTTCTCTCCCCCCCCCCCCGACTCCCATTCACCATGCAATGTCTGTGTGTTTTCACCATGCAATGTCTGTGTGTTTTCACCATGCAATGTCTGTGTGTTTTCACCATGCAATGTCTGTGTGTTTTCACCGTGCAATGTCTGTGTGTTTTCACCGTGCAATGTCTGTATGTTTTCACCGTGCAATGTCTGTGTGTTTTCACCGTGCAATGTCTGTATGTTTTCACCGTGCAATGTCTGTATGTTTTCACTGTGCAATGTCTGTATGTTTTCACCGTGCAATGTCTGTATGTTTTCACCATGCAATGCAATGTCTGTATGTTTTCACCGTGCAATGTCTGTATGGTTTTCACCATGCAATGTCTGTGTGTTTTCACCATGCAATGTCTGTGTGTTTTCACCGTGCAATGTCTGTATGTTTTCACCGTGCAATGTCTGTATGTTTTCCAACGCATGGACATTGGCTTGCTGAAGTTAGTGTTTTTGCCATTTGATACATGGCGTCTGGGTTTATTCATGCTCTGGATCATGGTGCGCTGACACATACAAACTGTTACATGAATTACACATGTATGATTTGACGAGAGAAAGACATGCATCCCAACATTGCCATCCCATCTCACCCAGCCACCCGATCAGCACATCCTCACACCTTGTCCCTCTCCCTCTCTCTCTCCCTCCCCGCCCTCTCTCTCCCCATACTTTCCTAATGTATAATATACACAGATTATCTGTCGTTACAACACATCCATCAAAATATTCTAGACAATCTGCAAAGTGACAGTGTCTATACAAAAGCCAAACATTTGAATGAACGAACGAAAGTCTTGGCAGATATGCTGCTGCCAGCAGTTGTCACTGTTTCAGTTTCAGTTTCATCAAGGAGGCGTCACTGCGTGCGGACTCGTCCATATACGCTACACCACATCCGCTAAGTTTTGAGACCACACTACTCATGATTTGAAGCTGATGGATAAATGAAGTAACAACAAAGATGAGACAATTGAAGAAGAGGGTCTCGTGGCAACGGCTCAGCGGATGTCTGACCTACGCATTAGCCCAAAACGCTGGTCAGACCTTGAATGCGTGCGTGCATGCTTGAGTGCGCGCGCGCTGTGTGTGTATGTGCGCGCGCGCTGCGCGTGCGGATACGTGTGTATGTGTGCATGCGTGCGTGCGTGCGTGCGTGCGGGCTCTGTGTGTGTAGGAGAGCATACGCGTTCTATGAGTGCCTACCTACGTAAGACGACCTTGAGCGCCTACCTACGTAACACGACCTTGAGTGCCTACCTACGTAACACGATCAGTCACTTTCCGGTTGATAATGGAGTTGTCAACGTTCACCGGAAACGAACACGCCCAGTCACAGCCCAAACCAATCAGCAGGATGTGTGGGTGGGGGCCAACGGACCAAACCCACCAGGTGATTTCATGTTGAATCATCAACAGCATAGACAGGCACAAGACGTGGTCTTAGAACATGAAGTTCTGTGCCAGTTTGAGGGTGATTAGAAAATGAAGAGCTGAGGATTCTGAAGATTCCAATCGCGTTTCACATGCGTGTGTGTGTGTGTGTGTGTGTGTGTGTGTGTGTGTGTGTGTGTGTGTGTGTGTGTGTGTGTGTGTGTGAGAGAGAGAGAGAGAGAGAGAGAGAGAGAGAGGACTCGCTTACTGCGGAATGGCTAAATCAAACCATACAAACAGACAGGTATGACTGCCAGACACAACATGTTTGTACTGGATCGCTGTGACCTGATTGATGCTTCATGCCCTTTTCACCAGTGACTTCTTCAATGTCAATCATCATGATTGAAAAAAAAGGAAAATAATCCTGACGATGATAATAGCACCTGTCAACATCGTCGTGGTTGTCATCGTCCTCTTCCTCACAAACATTTTCATCCTCATCAGGATGGTTACGATTGTTATACTCATTATAATTGCTGATTGCTTTCATGATATTATCATTGCCATCTCCTCCTCCTCATCGTCATCATCATCCTCATCAACGTCATCGTCATCAGCATCATTACCATCGTCAACGTCATTCTCCTTATCCTCATCATTATCAATATCATAATCTTTGTCGTCGTCGTCGTCGTCATCATCATTATCATCATCATCATTGCCATCACACCACCAATGACGTCATCATCCTGCTCCTCCTCGTCACCGTCAACACTGACGTCATCATCACAGTCTTCCTCATCGTGTTTGTCATGGCTGTTGTGCACGCACCGTTGCAGACTTCAGCCCCATCGCCCGTGAAGCCCGCCATACACTGGCAGTATCTACCATCGTACTGCTCAGTACACTCGCCGTACTGGTGACAGTCTTCATCCTGTCCACACGATGTGATATCTGTCACACACACACACACACACACACACCACACACACGCACGCACGCACGCACGCACGCACGCACGCACGCACGCACGCACGCACGCACGCACGCACGCACGCACGCACGCACACAGACAGACAGACAGACAGACACACACACACACACACACACACACACACACACACACACACACACACACACACATACACGCATGATGATGATGACAATGCCATAAGTGTTGACCCGCAGGCCACTGTTAGAGAACAATAGACCTGCCTCCCCCACCCTCCATCCCCGATCTTCCTACTGCCCTCACCCCTCCCCCTCCATCACCACTCTTCTTACTGCCTCCCCCTCCCCCTCCATCCCCGATCTACTTACTCCCCCCCCCCCTTCCATCCCCGATCTTCTTACTGGCTCCCCCTCCCCCTCCATCCCCGATCTTCTTACTCCCCCCCCTCCATCCCCGATCTTCTTACTGGCTCCCCCCCCTCCATCCCCGATCTTCTTACTTACCCCCCCCTCCATCCCCGATCTTCTTACTCCCCCCCCTCCATCCCCGATCTTCTTACTGGGTCCCCCTCCCCCTCCATCCCCGATCTTCTTTCTTACTGCCTTCCCCCCTCCCCCTCCATCCCCGATCTTCTTACTGGCTCCCCCCCCCCTCCATCCCCGATCTTCTTACTGGCTCCCCCCCCCCCCCCTCCATCCCCGATCTACTACTCACTGCTTCCCCCCTCCCCCTCCATCCCCGATCTTCTTACTGGTTCCCCCCTCCCCCTCCATCCCCGATCTACTCACTCACTGCTTCCCCCCTCCCCCTCCATCCCCGATCTTCTTACTGCTTCTTCCCCCCTCCCCCTCCATCCCCGATCTACTCACTGCTTCCCCCCTCCCCCTCCATCCCCGATCTTCTTACTGCTTCCCCCCTCCCCCCTCCATCCCCGATCTACTCACTGCTGCTCCCCCCTCCCCCTCCATCCCCGATCTTCATACTGCTTTCCCCCCCCCTCCCCCTCCATCCCCGATCTACTCACTGCTTCCCCCCCTCCCCCTCCATCCCCGATCTTCTTACTGCTTCCCCCCTCCCCCTCCATCCCCGATCTACTCACTGCTTCCCCCCTCCCCCTCCATCCCCGATCTTCTTACTGCTTCCCCCCTCCCCCTCCATCCCCGATCTACTCACTGCTTCCCCCCTCCCCCTCCATCCCCCGTTCTTCATACTGCCTCCCCCCTCCCCCCCCTCCCCGTTCTTCATACTGCCTCCCCCCCTCCCCTCCTTCCCCAATCTCCTTACTTCTGCTTCCCCCTCCCCTCCATCCCCGATCGTCTTACTGCCTGCCCCCCCTCCCCCTCCATACCCGATCTACTTATTGCCCCCCCCCCCCCTCTCCATCCCCGATCTTCTTATTGCCTCCCCCCCCCCCTCTCCCTCCATCCCCGATCTTCTTACTGCCTCCAACCCCCCTCCCCCTCCCCCTCCATCCCCGATCGTCTTAACTGGCCTCCCCCCTCCCTTCCATCCCCGATCTTCTTA
>JADBJO010021623.1:0-29260 GCA_016801955.1 Conus betulinus
CAAGCGACCTGTCACATCTTGTCCGACTGAAAAAAGTGCTGATGTCCCTTCCCACCCAACAATGCGGGCCCTACACTTTGGCAAGCGATGGCAGAAGACATACCCTCTTGAGACCATCCCTGAATCTCCACGATGCCAGTACCTCCGTGTCAACCCATCTCCTCCCGACCTCAGCTGTCAGCAACGTACCACAACGCGCCATGAAACCACACGACCTCTTGCTTCCTGCGACAAACCTAAAGTCAGCTCCACCCTATCAAAGACATGCTACAAGACCATGGTGCGCCCAGCTGGAATACTCGTCGAATTTTGTATCCCACCTGACAACACACAAGAATCCCTCGAAAGTCCAGAGGAGGCTGCCCGCTGGTTAGTAAACCGCTACACATCAGACATCGGAGCGTGGGAAATAGTCCGTGCCACTCGATGGACATCCCTGGAAGATCGTCGAATAGAACCCGCCTATCTCCACTGTACCAGTATCATCATGGTGACATCACTCTCGCGAACCTCCTGTGACAAGACCGGTCATCAACTGGACAACAGCCGCCACTCGCACTTGCATGATCACCATAACGGGCCATGGAGTCCAGCTGCAGAAATATCGTAAAATACGCCTGCTCCCCCTAACCACGGCAAGGAGTTTCAATACTCTCCCCCAGGAGCAATTCAGCCCCTGGTGGGGACTTAGTCTTACCTCTGATCCACACCTCCCCCCCATTCCCACCCCCATCTCCCCACCCATTCCCTCCCACCCCATGCCTAGAGTACAAAACTCTCCCCACCACCCTCCAAAGTATGGCCTGCAAAGTATGGTTTAGCGGTTGAAATAGTGGGTGTGGTGGCCCCACACTTCCCCGTCCGACTGTCCATGCAGTTGGTAGTGAGCACTGACTTGCATCAATTGACCCACAACCCCCCAAAGCAAACTGGAACCCCTTTGTAGATGCCCAGAATCTTCAGCTTGATGAGGGCGGGCAGTTAACACAAAGAAGAAAACAGGTAGCGGCCAATTGCTACAGATTTATATCATGTTTTTCCCTAATGTGGAGTATGTCTGGGGTGTAATCTTCGTGATTAAACTGGAAATATTAAATTGCACTTTACGATTTTATCTCCGGATTGTAGAGATGTACAGTATCTAGTTCAGTGGTGGGATTTGACGGGGGTTCTTTCAGGTGCTAGATGTTGGGGAGAACATTTTTTTTTTTTTCGTTGAAAGCCCTTGAAGATAATGTGCATTTGCAATGTTGTATTTTAATACTTCCAGGACGAAAATTGTTGGAGATTGTCATCTACCTTAATATGTTGCAGTCATCTAAAGACTTCAGTGGGAAGGCACAAAAGTCCAACTGTGACTTCAGTAATGGAAGATACTGGAGCTGCTAATGCAAAGGATTCACTACATATGCGAAGAACATGTCGCGATCTTCATGCAAAAGTGGTAAATTGTATTTTGACTCCTGGTTGAACTACCATTGGCTGCTTGCTTGTCTGGTTGTAGATTGTAATGGAGTCAAATCAAACTGTTCGAAGTACTTATCAATAGGAGTTTTGAAGGACAAATACTATCTGCTTCCTAATTTAAAGAGGAAAAAACAAAGAAAAAAACACAAGTACTATTTAAAGAGGAAAAAAAAGGGAAAAGGAAAAAAAAAAACTAAGATACGTTACTTCAAACTCAAAACATCGCAAGAAAAAACATGATGCATTTTGCCTTCGGGGTCGTCTTCTGCAAGATACCAATACTCGGGACAACAAAAATGAAGAATGAGGAAATTGCTTCATCTCACTGAAATTTGGCGTAAGTTAAGGTAGTCGTTGAAGAAAACGAAGCCCTCAGCAGAAATGAAGACCATGTGAGTTAAAATGATGATGATAATGATAACGGATCCCAATAATAATGAAGATAATGTATGTGAATAAATAAGAGAGGATTACTATCAGTTTGGTGATAATATTACATACTGTTGTAGTAAGGAGAAAAGAGATGGTTAAAGAGCCCGTGACTGTCGTACACTATGGTTTGCAATGAGCAACAGTGATGGGTGAAGATTATGGTGAAAAATGGCCAATATCAATAATAACTAGTTGTAGTTGGAGTTAATAATAATAGTGTAAAATATAGTGATGTAATAATACTGATATTGCTGACCATGGTAATAGTAACAGTAAATACTAAAAATAAATGCACATATGGCAATAAAAATATACTAATATCAATACTAATATGGTAATAATTGAAATAAGGAAGGGAGTAAGAAAAAGGAGGGACAGTGGGGAGGAGATTGAAGGACAAAGAGGAGAAGGACAACAAACTCTGGGAAGGATGACAATGTTATCAGGAATGATAGTTTATAATAATCATGATTCAGTCTCCCATATGTAATGAGGCTGGAAAGTGGGGTGTGTGGAGCCTTAGACATACTTTTTAATGTTTTTTTTTTTTTTAGATTTTTGCATGCAGTCACATCACTTTTGCAACCAGATCTTAATAATATTTAAAAAATATGATAGTTTGTAACAGTTACTGAAGTTGTAGCATCATTATCTTGATAATAGTAAAAATGAAAATGACATACAGAAAAGGAAATAGCCAGTGATCATATCGTGATAATAGCGATGATGTTTAATACTGAAAAGTAACTATTTGAAGTAGTAATTTTTATTTATTATTCTTTTTTATGATGATGACAGTGCTCGATAATTATGATATGACAGTGATACTGATAGCAATAGTTATAAAAGTAATATTGGTAATGGTAATAATTGTGAAAAATGAATAGAGATGGTCATTGAATAAAAGTTAGCAGTGCTACTGGAGCAGGGAGATGGGATGGACCACACCACGTTCACCTACACCCCACATAGACAAACACTCGCACCTTTTTCTCGCGTTAAATTAACGCAAATATCAAATAAACACACAAAACAAGATGCAAAGTAACGCAAATTCAATGGACTGAACATAACAGACAAGTGAATTTTCAACATAAAATCTTCATCAGATGTGACAAGAACAAAACATCAATTGGTAAGCAACACGATACTCCCCTTTTGGCCTGTCAGAAGAGAAAGAACGTGTGGGGAAAGAAAGTGAGGACTTCCGAAAAATTCAAAGCAGGCTGCAGGGAGAAGTTAAGGTCGAGGTGGGAGGATAGAATCTAAGAAGTGAACAAGAGATCTGAAAAAGAGTTGGATTTGCTGCTTGATGAATAGCGTCACTCTTTCTTTGATCAGGTGATGCCCCCTCTGCTCAAAAAATGTATGCCCTGGAATATAATGAAACATTTGTTTAAACTCACACCTGGTTCTGCTGAGGCATGAGAGTTTATTTTCAGTGAGACAAAGTGAACAATTTTTTCAGGGTTGTATCATGCTCTTCTAGAGTTTTCCCATGCGTCAGCGTGACATCAGAAGTATGGAACAGGAATGTCTGCAAGAAGCTCAAGCAATGGGTTTCTTCTGGAATGTTTCTGCTGCAGAGGTGACTCCAAAATTCAGGGCGTTTGGTATCATCTGGGCCAACGTGTTGTGATATATCATGAGTCTTTGTCTAATTCAAGCTGATGATATCCAGAATTCAGGTCTAATTTGCTGAAAACTTTGGACTGATTCAGTTGCATCAAAATGTCATGGTTCTGGGCTGCTCGCTGAATGCCTGTCCAGTTGGTCCCCCTGCCTCTTTATCTCTGCCTCAGTGTCTCGCCTCCAGCTGCTGCGAGGTCGGCCTCTCTTCCTTTTTCCCCTGCGGGTTCCATGTCAGGGCTTGGCGTGTGGTGCTGGATGCTGGCTTCCTGAGAGTGTGTCCAATCCAGCCCCACTTCCTCCGCAGAATCTGCTTGGCCCAGAAGAGCATGAAGCATCACTGTTCTGTTGAACATTGTTCACTACTGCAGCAAGTGCAGGCTTATGTTGGTGATGCTTTGAAGAGACAGAAAGTCCTCCTGAACGGCAAACTGTCACAAAATGCCCAATCTTGGCACAACACTACAAGTTTTGTCTCTTGCTGGACTCTGTTGATGTGCATGCCATTGACCACCACACCATCACATGGTCGTTGTTTAGATCTCTTCTGATAGAATTATTTTTTGGAGTTGATCTCTTTAAACTGTGATTAGACATCTTCCTTGGTTGAGCTACTCTGTGATAAAGTGCATGCATGGAATTTGTTTCTTCTGCCATGGTCATTACTTGACTTCAGACAACTCTAATGTATAAGCAGCTTCTAGAAGTTGTCCAAGAGTCATGTTTGCTTCACGTAGTACATGTCTCCTAAGGCGTGATGAACTGCATCCTTGCATAATTTGAGTTTTGATTTGATGATCACATCCTCAGATTTACAATTGCTAACAAACGTAGATAAGTGTTTTAACAGTCCACAGTTTCGTTTTCCTGCTGTCTACACTGTCGGACTTAACATTTCGAAGTCAGTTTTCAAAAGGGAGTGACTGAGGTCGGAAAATGAAGCAAAATTTAGAAAGAGAGGGGGGTTCTTTCTACCAAGGACACAGACAAACATAGCACAGGACATGACACAATGCATTTCGATCTCTTGGCCCTTCTTCAGATGAAAACAAATAATGTTTAGGACAGTGAAAACGAAGAACGAGATACTGCTAATCTTGCGCGTGGAGACCATGATAAGATAAGTGGTTTCTCGTTCTTCATTTTCACTGTCCTTAAATGTTATTTGTTTTCCGCCTGAAAAGACCCAAGAGGTTGAAATGCATTGGGTCCTGTCCTCTGCTATGTTTTTCATCTTCTTCGAGTTGAGCAGCCACAATCAACTTTATGATTTTTTTTGCTGCTGTTACTTTGGTGGTGGTGGTGGTGGGGGTGCCGTGACTACCTGATGGGGTTTTTCCTGTGTGGAAACTAACCCCCTTTCTTTCTAAATTATGAAATCAATGTTTTCCTTGGGATTGAAGTAGTCGCTTAAGGACTGCAGTACAGTTTCCATAGTTGTCTGCTATTCCTTGTCCTAAAAGATTTGTGGATGTTGAAAACTTTATGTGTATCCAGGTTGCCTTACTATTTATTTCTCAGTATCTTCGTTTATTTTCGTTGCCAGTGTAGAGTCATCCTAAATTCATATATCTGAATTAATCAACACTGTGCTAGCCGCTCAGTGATATCTTTACTTTGATCGCCGTTTCTAACGTCAACTCTATCCGGGTTCTCAAATTGCACGCTTAATAATCATAATGTCTTATAACTAATCTGTATCCAAATAAACAGATGGACATCACATACAGTTCAAACTCCCCAGATGTTTATAATGTTGTTTAGCTTACTTTATTAAGATGGCCTTCGCTTTCTATGTGCTTTTGCCCTGAAAGGGAACAGACGTTTCTTCATGTCAAAGGGTCTTCTCAGAAATGTTGAATCCACTACTTTGGTCGACAGTCAATCAGGGTGACTCCACACAAGATTCTTAACTCATCTAGGGGAGTAATCAGATGCAAAGATCAGTAAGATCGGTGTGGGAGGCAGAGATCAAAGCAGAACTAGCTTCACAAGGAGTGGGCCAATGTCCATCGGTTCTTGCGTGCAAGGACCACGAGAGAATCCCTGTCGATACCCTCTTCCTGACCTTTTTGTTTGACAACACTTCCCCAGTTTTATCTAGGTGGGCTACCTACTCGTTTCAGTCTCTTTGCACATCCCTTCCCCTTCAAGTGCCAGAGGTTTGGACATGTGAGGGATCGGTGTACAGAAGAAAAGTGTGTGTGGTACCTGTTGCTGCAGTCCACAAGGTTTGTGTGTGACAGTCCACCACTCTGTGCCAACTGTGGTGGTAGCTGCCTATCATCCTCTGAGACCTGCCCAAACTGGATGAAACAGACCCACATAACCTTGAGGATGATTGGGATGAATGACAGATTTGTGAATGAATAATGATATCCCACATGTAACTCCAAGTGCTGTGGGTTGGGCTAGTTTTGAAAGTACACGAAAAACCTGAAAAAGTCTTCACTTTAAGAAAGCCATCTGGGATCTTTTTGCTGTCATTCATTCATTATGCCCATCGCTCCAGGTGGAGCACAGTCCATTGACGATCCTTTGCCATTGCACTCTGTTCTGTCTGCTGTTCTGGCCATTCCAGTCCAATTGGTCCCTAGTTGCTTTCAGCTCCGCCTCAGTGTCTCGCCTCCAGCTGATGCGAGGCTGGCCCTCTCTTCCTCCTTCCCTGTGGGTTCCAGGTCAGAGCTTGGCGTGTGGTGCTGGACGCTGGCTTCCTGAGGGTGTGTCCAATCCAGCCCCACTTCTTTTCGCAGTACTGCTTGGCCACTGGTTCCTGTTCCGCACGCTCCCACAGATCTTCATTTCGGATCTTCTCCTGCCATTGGATTTTGTAGATGCACCTCAAACAGGTGTTGAAGAATGTCTGAATCTTTTGTTGCATTGTCTGTGTTGTCCGCCATGTCTCGCAACCATAGAGCAGGATTGACTTCATATTCGAGTTGAAAATGCGGAGTATGGTTCTTATGCTGGTTCCTCCAGATGCCCAGATGTTCTTGAGCATGATGAAAGCTGATCTTGCGTTGCTAATTCTGGCTGTGATGTCTCGGTCTGTGCCTCCCTGTTGGTCAGCCACACTTCCCAGGTAGACGAAAGACTCCACCCTCCCTGATGGGCTCTCCACCGACTGTGACTGATGTGTCGGCAGTGGTGTTGATTTTCATCAGCTCGGTCTTTTTCCTTTTGATCCTGTCCCAACTGATGTGGTCTCCAGGCGCATGGTCTTGTCCCCTGCATCTGGCTGTGGCTGTCAGTGAGGTCAAGTCGTCAAGCTGCGTCCAGAGTGTCCACTGTATACCATTGTTCCTGCCTGTTGTAGTGGTCTTCATGATCCAGTCGATGACCAGGAGGAAGAGGAACGGCGACAGCAGGCACCCCTGCTGAACTCCGTTCTTCATCTCAAAGCTTTCAGACAGCTGGCCAGTGTGGGCAGTCCAGCAGTTCATGTCCTAGTAGGTGCACCGAATGAGGGTGATGATCTCAGGGACTCCATAGTGCCTCAGCAGCTTCCACAACATATCTCTGTCCACACTGTCGAAGGCCTTCTCATAATCTATGAAGTTGATGTCAAGGGGGGAGTTCCACTCCAGCGACTGCTCCATGATGATGCGCAGTTAGACAATCTGGTCGGCACATGATTTTGTTCTGCTGGAAGCCTGCCTGCTGATCTCGGAGCTTGATGTCAACAGCTTCCTTCATCCTCTCCAGTAGAACCCTGTTTTAGAACCTTGCCTAGCGTTGACAAGAGCATGATCCCTCTGTAGTTGCTACAGTCCCTGAGATCTCCTTTCTTTGGCAGCTTGATGATGATTCATTTCTTTCTGCTGGGCCGGTACCTCCTCCTCCCAGATCTTGCTGAAGAGGCTGTATAGCATGTTGACAGCTGTCTTTGTGTCTGTTCTGATGGCTTCTGCTGGCGTCTCATCCGGCCCTACAGCCTCCCCAGTTTTCAAACTCATGATGGCCTAGATCTCTGCCCTTGTGGGTTTTGTTGCAGCTGATGGGCAGTTCTGACTCTGTGGGTGGGATGTCTGGTGGTGCGTCAGGGGCGGGGTGGTTCAGCAGCTCCCTTAAGTGTTTTGCCCATCATTTTAGCTGTTCCTCGGTTGTTTGTCAGTGGGTTTCCGTTCTTGTCCTTCACTGGTTTGTCTGCTGGAACTTGCCCGTCAGCTTCTTTATCACCAGGTACAGTTCCTTCAGACCTATGAGACGTGTGGTATGTGGTATCACGCCCATTGCCAGAGCTTAGGTACTCACTCCTACAACAAACTGGATGCCAGTGACGTTTCGTGGCACTGTATAGTGTGTGGAAACCCAGATTATAGCTGTACTGCCTTTGACTTGCATGGAATGGAGCAAGAAAGTAGCCACATAGGTTCCCTTAGTCAGCACTCCGTGGGATCAGTCTCATCCGATGTTGACTTCAAGCCCCTCCATTCTTCTACCCCATCAAGAGCCAGCCAATGAAACAAACAGAGAAACAGACCCTTAAGAATCTTGAATATAAATTTCAGATCTGAGAGGGAAAAGAGCTGAGACCCTTAACCTCATGGAGAGTACAAAACCCGATATTGGGACTGAAACTCATCTGGACGCCAACATACAGAACTCTGAGATCTTACCAGACTCTTGTACAGTGTACCATAAGGACAGGAATAGTGATGGTGGTGTTCTCCTGGCAGTGAAGGAGGATATCCAGAGCACACTAGTGACGGAATTTCACACTAAATGTGAGATTCTATGGGTAAAAATTGTAACAAAGATTAGAAGACACCTATATGTCTGCGCCTACTATCGACAAAAGACGGGTGATAAAGAAGCCTTATTCAGTTTTGAGTCATCTGTCAGAAAGGCTAGATGTGTGGAAGTGTTTTTTTTTTTTTTTTTTTTTTTTTTTTTAAATGACTTTTTTTTGTAAATGACTGGTGAGTTGATTTTAACGTGACGGCCCTGATGTGGCCCTTTGCGGTCGACTGGGCTATAAGCAACATTATCTTATCTGTCAGAAAGGCTGCTGCTACCAATGACGCACAACTGCTCATAGCGGGGGACCTGAACCTTCCCGACTGGGACTGGTCCACTATGACCCTCAAGCCATCATGTTCCTGTCCTGACCTCCATCGGAAATTCCTAGACTTGCTCCACTACGCTGGCCTCGAGCAGGTCATCCTTGATCCCACCAGATTACAAAACACCCTTGAACCTGTCATGACAAACTGCCCCAGCCTGATCCCCTGAGTAGAGATATTGCCCGGCCTCTCGGACCATGAGATTGTGTATGTTGAGTACAAGATGGTCTCCCTGTCCAACTGCCGGACATGCCCCATCCCCCTGTGCAACAAAGCGGACTGGTCCAGCATGAAGAAAGAGATGGCGGAGCTCCAAATTGAGATGGATGCATGACTTTAAATGACTCGACCTCCGCAGAAGACTTGTGGATGAAATTCAAGACCACCATCCAGGGCAGTACCACAAGTAATATTCCTCACAAGACTCCCAGGAAAACCGATTCCTACCCATGGATCACCACAGAAGTGATACGCCTCCTGCGGAAAAGGGACAGAACTTACCGAAAATGAAGCAGCATGGAACTGAGGAGCTGAAGACTGAAGTCAGGCGACTGAGAAGAGAGGTGCAGCAGAAACTGAGACACGCGTACTGGGACTATGTCAACCGACTGTTCACCCCTCAGAAAGAAGAGCAGGACAGAGCACCATGCACGTACATTAAATACCAATGTACATCGCAGTCAGATGTCCCCCCCCCCCCCTCCCCCCCCCCCCCCTTAAGGTCCAGGACCGCCTTGTCACCAACTCGAAGGTCAAGGCTGAGGCTCTGGGCAGCCAGTTCTTCACAGCATTCAGTGAAGGCAAAGATTACAACCTAACAGAAATCCATGAGAAATGTAGCATGCCAGGCAGTCAAGACGACTTCCCCACCATGCCAGCCTTCAGTATTACATCACCAGGAGTTGAGAAGCTGCTGGTAACTTGAACCCGGCGAAAGCAGCAGGCCCGGACAACATCTCCCCAGGTGTGCTAAAGGCCTTGGCCAGTGAGATGGCTCCTCTCCTTACCAGCACCTACCAGCGCTCACTTTCCACTGGTTGTGTCCCCAAAGACTGGCGCACTGCACATGTCACACACCTTTGTATAAGAAGGGAGAACACTACAAACCAAGCAAAACTACCGCCCAGTCTCCCTTACTAGCATCGCATGCAAGATTTTGGAACACATGATGATTGTCAGCAACGTGATGGGATATATAGAATCTTCTAACATCTTGACTCCACAGCAACATGGCTTCCGCAAGAAACACTCCTGCGAGACACAACTGCTTGAGCTGTCAGACCAGTTAACATCAAACCTGGACAAAGGTCTCCCAACTGACATGGTAGTACTTGACTTTGCTAAAGCTTTTGATAAAGTGAACGACAGCTTACTAATGCATAAACTCACCGCTATGTGTGTTAGGGGTGACACAAATCGATCAATTTCCAAATTCCTACAAGACAGGAGGCAGGCCGTGGTCATGGAGGGGGAGCAGGTTCGAGTTTGTCCAAGTGAAGTCTGGGGTTCCTCAAGGCTCAGTCCTGGGCCCTTGCCTGTTCCTGGCTTACATCAATGACTTGCCAAGCTATGTCTCATCCAACCCCCGACTCTTTGCAGACGACACTGTTGCTGACTGCCCCATCAGGTCTGATACTGACCACACGATACTGCAGGAGGACCTTGACGCCCTGAGTGAGTGGGAGACACAGTGGGACATGGAGTTCCACTCCAGCAAGTGCAGCGTCCTAACCGTTCAACGAAGCCGGAAGCCGACACCAGAGGTGGCCTACACACTCCATGGCCAGCAGCTGGAACATGTCTCCTCCACCAGGTACCTTGGGGTCACCATTCAGAGTGATGGACGATGGGACCTGCACATCGCCAATAAGGCAAATGGCCGCACACTGGGTTTTTCTCCGATGAAACCTAAAATCGGCTTCAAGCGCATCAAACAAACCGCATACAAAGCTCTGATCCATCCAGTACTTGAATACTCAGCCTGTGGTCTGGGATCCCCACGATAAGAATGACTGTGACTCTGGAGAAGATCCAATGACGCGCAGCCCGCTTTGTCCTCAATCGCCACACAAAAAAAATTCCAGTGTGGAACTGATGCTGCACGAGTTGAAATGGTCCCCCCCTGGTACAGCGCCGACGCACAGCATGCCTCTGCATGATGTACAAAATCAGCATCAAACTGGTATGCGTGCGCTGCAACCAACTGGCCCCCGCTGTGGACCCGCTCCAGAAGATGCCACAGCAAACAGCTGAACAGGCCAGATCCCGCCAAAATGACAACCGCAATATGGCCTTCTCTTCCTCCGCACAGTCAGGGACTGATACAGCCTACCAGCAGACGCCGTACTGTCCCCCAGCCTTGGCACCTTTTCTTCAAAGGTGTCAAATCCACAATAGACCGTCAACCCCTCCGTCTCCCCCCTCGTCCTGTTCCTTTCTAACCGTCACCCCACTCTGAGCATCGAGACTCCAAAAATGGTAAGCACGGGACGCTATGGTTATTTTTGGGAAATTGTACTTCCGCAAAAACATAATTCCAGTATCTAATCAAAAAAGATAATAAACACTGTCTCAAGTAGTCTTAGAAGTTAAGTTAAACTCTTACTACATCTAGGTTTATTTCTATTACTAAATTGTATATTTATACCCCAACATTAGATTTTAAATTTCCCAAGAAGTGTCTGTATTAATCCACTGATTGAAAAGGAAAAATCACCCTTGGAGGCCTGCGCTGTGTTGACGATGGGTACAGCACGCGCAGGACACTCCATTAAGATATCAAGGGACATAACTGCTCCTGAACAGAGGTAAATCAGACTACAGGATGCAACTCATAACAGCCTTAAAGTAGCATCCCCATGGGTGTACCAGCCCGTATTTCATGACTGCAGAACCCACCGGCGAAAAAACACCACCCTCCAGCTGTCGAGCACACCCCACAGACCCAACCACCCCTGCCCACGACAAGCTTTCGCCATACGGTCTTATATGCCCTCAAGAGAGAATCCAAAGTACTACAGAGGATGCTGTAGTCTATGGTGTCAAATACTGCTGACAAGTCAAGCAGTGACGAGATAGACACACGCCCATTGTCTGAGGCCTGAAGGAGGTCAGTGACCACACGCAATAAAGCAGTTTCTGTGCCATGACACTTACGATAGGCTGACTGGAACTGCTCAAGCAGGTTATGAGATTCAAGAAGATGTAGAGGCTGTTTTAATACAATGTGTTCCAGTACCTTTGACAAGATGGTAGATTGGAGACTGGACGATAGTTCTTCAAGCAGTTTGGGTCCAGGTTTGTCTTCTTTAGAAGAGCCTCACAAGAGCGTATTTAAAACGCTGAATCTCAGGTGGTTACAAGTTATATCAGGCATTAGCAACAAAGCAGTGGGATACGCTGTTTCTTTCTCCAGCCTTACACAGAATTCACGTTGCTCGTTTTGATTCCAAATCGATCAAAAAGCTGATCACCAACACCATGAAATCTTGTGGAACTGAGGCTGCCGGGACAATCTCAGCTTGTTACTACTTATGCTCTACGAGATCAAATGAAAGACAGAAGGTAATTTTCCCACCTCTGCACTGTTTGACGGGCATGCGCGCCTTGGCTTAAGGCTGTATCGGACCAGTTGACATACTATGATAGGCTAGAACACCAAGGCTACATCAAAATGTTGTTATGCCCTACATAGTTATACGGGCATTGTCTTCAGTTGTGGCAAGCTCCTAGCATAACATTATCAGTCTCCAAATCCCCCGAAGTCGGAGTGTGGCTGCCCATGTGGCGGGTTAATAAAAAAAAAAGGGTCACACACGTAATGTTCTCATTCCCAGCTAATGCATTTGTACAATAGTGTTCAAGTACTTAGGCTGTTTGGATGATCCCTGGAGTCTTTCAGCCAGGGTACGACAACAACAACAACAACGACGACAGGCATGTGACAGCCTGGCGCACTAGATCTGTTAAGTCACATGCTATTATATGCAGAAATGTCAATCTGGCAATCTGAAAACATTTCGTAACTCGTGAGTCTCACACCGTATCCATCTTTTCCAGTCCAGATTTCTACGATTAACAGTACATCTTTTTTTTTTTTTCTTAAAACATCCGCCATCATCATTTTGATGGTTCTGATGTGTATAAAACTGGCGCAGATCTGCATGAATTAAGGAGACAAGTGCAGTGGTGGACAAATAGATTTTGTAGGTGAATCACTGAATGTAATTTGTTCGGTCATTAGTATGGTATAGTCTCATAATTTCACGGTCTCATAATAATCAGCCTGTTGATTGTGGAGACTATGCGGAAGAAGTAGTATAGTATAGTATAGCATAGCATAGTATAGTATATATAGTATAGTATAGTCGGCTCCAAATACAGGTAGGCCTAAAAGCCTGTCGCCGATTCTTTTCAGGTCTTCGTTCTTTCATTCTTATATAATCTTCTTGATCCGTTAGGCGGCCAACATCGTTATGTCGATGATTATGTCGCACTAACGGAGGTTGCATTTGTAGCGCAGTAGTGAGGGAGTCGGTGGGGGGGGGGGGGGGGGGGGGGGGGGGGGGGGGGGGGGGGGAGGGGAGGAGGGTATTTGAATAGGAAGCAGACTGGCATGGTCGGGTGGGAGGAGGGGGGGGGGGATCTCTGCTGGTCTTTCGACCAGTAAAACTACAACTGTTTACTAAAAACTACTGATATTTTGATCAGACACTGAGGATGGGAGGCACATCTAAACTATATTATGTACTGTTTCATGACACAGTCCAGTCTGTTTTAAAAAGTGTTCAAGGAAGGTGCTTCAGCAACATTGGAAGGAAGGCAGTTCCAAATCTCCACCACATGTTGAGAAAAGAAGTTTCGTCGAAGACTTGTGCTGCATCTGAGTGTGTGTGTGTGTGTGTTAGCTTAAAGGCATGTCCCCTGGTGATTGTCCTAACATCTTTCTCAAACAAGGAGTTTTCCAACATGTACAGACCATGTGTATACTTAAACACTTCTATAAGATCTCTTATCCTTCTGTAAGACATGCTGGGGTAGTTTCATCATTTCTAGCCTTTCCTCATAACTCAAACCTTTCAGTCCTGGAATAACTTTTGATGCTTGCCTTTGCACTCCTCAACTAGTTGTTTTGTCTTTTTCTAGATGTGGAGCCCACACAACGTTTCCAAACTCTAAAATGGACAAATCAATGCAACAAACAAAATCTTCATGGATTCAGCAACTAAGTAATCATAAGATCTGATAAGACCAAGCAGTCTATTGGCTTTGCTCACCTGAATCTCTCAGTGTGTTTAGAAAATTTCAGTTCCTTGTCCACATTTACACCCAGATCTTTCTCTAACTCTGTAGCTTGCGAACAAACTTTCTCATTACTGCCATGTTTTCTCATATCATAATGCGAACTGTGGGTTTTTTCTTGCTAAATGCAAGACCTTGCATTTGTCAGCATTAAAACGTAACTGCCATGTATCTGCTCTGTTGACAAGAGTGTCCAAATCATTCTGAAGCTGTTCTCTATGCTCTTCTTTGTCAGCTTGTCTGTACACTTTTGTATGATCTGCATACATTGAACAGAGACTAGACACAATGCCTGGAAGGTCGTTAATAAACTCCACAAACGACACAGGCCCCTGCGTGCTGCCTTGTGGCACGCCGCTTTTCACTGCCGTTCAGCCTGATGCAGCCCCATTCACGTTAACTCGGTCCACTGGCGCCTCCCAACCAAAAAGCTCCTGATCCACTGAAGTGTCTGTCCTAAAATGCCCTGAGCCTTCACTTTTCTTAATCCCATGAGTGCCTGCATGTGTGTTAAAAAAAAAGAGTGCTCTCCCCTTGCCAAGGGTTTTTGGGCGTTTGTGCATAAAATAAACAAAAATTCATAGCTCCTCGTCCAGCTAAGAAAACCCCATAAAACCGTACATTTTACTATCTGCGTTATTCCTCTATGTGTTGACATCAAAATGAAAGAGACATCTTTATCCAGGTATAAGCACCACACTGTTATATAAACAAATGTGGAAAAAAGGACAAAAATATGTTAGAAAAATATTTGTAAAATATAAAACATGCAGCTAGAAGTTTTCGCCAGTTGGAAATTTATCCCCGGGTTTCCACTAAATGCAGTGTTGCTGGGCAATAAAAATTTGTTAGTTAAGAATTTGCTTGAAACCTAGCTGTCCGAAACAGCAAACAAGTGGGGTAACCTTTGCTCCCATAAGGAAACCTAACACAGAGTAACTTTTATTCAAGACTGGCACAGAGTAAAAGTTACTCTGTGTTAGGTTTTCTTATGGGAGCAAAAGTTACCCCACTTGTTTATTGTTTACTGTTCCCTGCCTCATTTCATTTCAGGAAAAAGAAAGCAATCAGTGGTAGGAGTGAGTAGAGTTAAACAGTGAAAGGAAAATTTAAAGTGGAAGGGGGGTTTTAAAGAAAAAGGGGAAGGTGTGTGTGTATGAGCGCCCACGGAAGCATGTGCACATGTCCACCCGTATGTGCATGAGCGTGTGCGTGCGTGGGGTCGCGTGCATGCGTGCGCCTGTCTGTCTGTGTGCTCACATGGTTGTAAGAAGGTGGAGGGAAAGTGTGGAAGGGAGGAGGGAAATTGGAAGGGGGATGGGAAAAAAGAATGTGAAAATTACACACACTTGCAAAAAAAAACAGGAGAGGAGAGAGGGGAAGGGGGGCAGAGGGAAAGGGAGTTAAACAATAAAGGGAAGGGGGAGAGTGGAGAAAGGGGAGGAGGGAGATGAAGAGAATGTGTGTGTGTGTGTGCGTATGCGCACGCATATGTGTGTACCTGCATGTGTGTGCTAGTGTAAGTGGTAAACAGTAAAGGGGAAGAGGAAAAGGGGAGAAGGGAGATAGGGAGGGAAAAACAGAGACACAAAGGGGGGGGGGATATTTCAATGATCTGCTTGACACTGTGAAAACACAGGTCTGCTTTTTCACAAATGACTTCCTCTTGATAGTAAAGTTTTGCAAAAAGATCATGAAACATGGGCAGAGAATTTGGAATGGAAGTCTGTCAAAGCAACAAAATGTTTTGTCTTGGGCGCCTTCAAAAATTTTTCTCCCTTTACCAAACAAATAGCACTAGAAGATAGCCACAGTTGTTCGAATTGCAATTTGTACAGAGTTTTAATAATAAGCTTTCACTTTGATTTAGTAGCTTTTGTGATACCTGACATGGTGGCATGTGTGTCCCTGGAAATTGGTTGCTGTCCTTGGAGAAGTGTGTCTTTGAGAGGTGTAGAGGGCTGTAGACAGCCCTATCACCATGACTTGTACACTTAAAACAGTACAACCAGATCAATGATATCGAGAATCTCAGTCTATGATAATTTTTTGTTGCTGTACATGTTCATACTGAAGTATTTGTATTTCATGTATTATTTTTATTTGTGTGTTCACTTTGACATGTGTTAATAGTGTGGAATACTGATACATGTTTCAGTGTTTTTTAAGCCCACATTTGATTTAGCTAGTCAGTTACATTCATTTTTTTAAACCCTTTGAGTTTGATATGCAGTTTTAGAAGTGAATTATAATTAGAAAATTAAACTAGACTTGCGCTAGGAAGTTGCAGTTTAATTGAAATTATTACAAGACTATTGTGGAGGAAACACCCTGTGGGTTGGGCATAGAGTAAACCCACTGCTCTGCCATGCATGTTGTAAGAGGTGACTAAGGCAGGACCACCTCGCCTCGAGGATAAAGAGGTTTGCGTAGGGCTAACACCCCTACCTGTAAAAAAGACTAGTTACAGAAGCATTGACGACAATGAACCAAAACATTCAGGGTCTCCATCCCGGAGACTTATGACGCAGTGCAGTGAAAGCCGAAAGGAAGCTGCAAGGCAGACTCCCTTTCTAACACCCAGGACAGCAACGAGAGTAGCCACATGGAACATCAGGACAATGTACGAAACAGAAAAAACATCCAAGTTGCGAGAGAGATGAAAAACTACAAGATCAGAGCGCTAGGACTGAATGAGACAAAGTGGCTACAGTCAGGACAGCTGAGACTTTCATCTGGAGAACAGCAGCTGTACTCAGGACACACAGACGATGGAGCCCCCCCACACTGAGGGTGTGGCCCTGATGCTGGCACTGGAGGCACAGGGGGCACTCGTTGGATGGGAACCTGTCAACTCCCGCATCATCACAGCCAAGTTTACCACGAAGAAGGACATCAGGCTGAACATCATCCAGTGCTATGCTCCCACCAATGATGCGGAAGAAGAGAAGACAGATGACTTCTATCAGCAACTACAGACAGTGATAAACAGAAGAGGAGCAAAGGACATGACCATACTGATGGGAGATTTCAACATCAAGATTGGAATGGATAACACAGGCTACAAGGACATCATGGGGACACATGGACTGGGACAGATGAACGAGAATGGTGAGCGCTCTGCAGACCTGTGCACCTGAACCAGCTGGTCATAGGAGGAAGCATCTTCCCACACAAGCGCATCCACAAGGCTACATGGAGATCCCCAAACCATGTCACGGAGAATCAGATTGACCACATCTGCATTAGCCGCAAATTCAGGAGATCATGGCAGGATGTACGAGTGATGAGAGATGCTGACGTGTCATCAGACCACCACCACCTTTTAACTACAGTGAGACGTCGCCTCAAGAGATTCACCAACGCCAAGGACACACGGACAAGGTACTGTCAGACTGCTCAGAAACAGGGACTCACAAGCAGCATTCCAGATCAGCCTTTCCAACAGGTTCCAGCCGCTACAAGAGCTGATAGAAGATGTGAGATGGACATCGAGACACAGTGGGGACACTGTAAGAAGCTCTGGCGCGACACATGTGAAGAGATCCTTGGCAAGAAGAAGACCCAGCACAAGGAATGGATCTCAGCCAACACCATCCACAAGCTGGAAACAAAGAGAGAGAAGAAAACTACGCTGAACATGAGCCGAACAAGAGCAGCTAAAGGCAAAGGCACAGGAAGAGCACACAGCAGCGAAGAGAGAAGTAAAGAGGAGCATCAAGAAGGACAAGAGGGACTACTTTGACGACCTGGCCAGTCAAGCAGAGGCAGCAGCCAGACAGGGAACCTAAAAGACCTGTATCTGGTTACCAAGAAGCTGACGGACAAGTTCCAGCAGACAGACAAGCCAGTGAAGGACAGGAACAGAAACCCACTGACAACAACCGACGAACAGCTGAAGCGATGGGCAGAACACTTTGGAGAGCTGCTAAACCATCCCGCCCCTGATGCACCACCAGACATCCCACCCGCAGAGACAGAACTGCCCATCAGCTGCGACAAACCCTCAAAGGCAGAGATCAAGAAGGCCATCATGACTTTGAAAAATGGGAAGGCTGCAGGGCTGGACGAGATACCAGCAGAAGCCATCAAAGCAGACACAGAGACAGCTGTCAACATGCTATACAGCCTCTCAGCAAGATCTGGGAAAAGGAGGAGGTACCGGCCCAGTGGAAAGAAGGAATCATCATCAAGCTGCAGAAGAAAGGAGACCTCAGGGACTGCAGCAACTACCGAGGGATCATGCTCCTGTCAGTGCCAGGCACGGTTCTCAACAGGGTTCTACTGGAGAGAATGAAAGAGGCTGTCAACCCCAAGCTCCGAGACCAGCAGGCAGGCTTCCGGCAGAACAAATCATGTGCTGACCAGATCGCCAGCCTGTGCATCGTGGTAGAGCAGTCGCTGGAGTGGAACTCCCCTCTCTATATCAGCTTCATAGATTATGAGAAGGCCTTTGACAGCGTGGATAGAGAGACGCTGTGGAAGCTGCTGAGGCATTACAGAGTCCCTGAGAAAATCATCTCCCTCATCCAGTGTACCTACCAGGACATGAACTGCAGGATTGCCCACGCCGGCCAGCTGTCCGATAGTTTCGAGGTGAAGACCAGAGTTCAGCAGGGGTGCCTGCTGTCCCCGTTCCTTTTCCTCCTGGTCATTGACTGGATCATGAAGACCACTACAACAGCAGGAACAATGGTATACAGTGGACACTCTGGACGCAGGTCGACGACGTTGACCTCGCTGACGACCTGGCGCTCCTGTCACAGCCCACAGCCAGTTGCATGACAAGACCACTTCCTTGGAGACCACATCAGCCGGAACAGGGCTCAAGATGAACAGGAAGAAGACCGAGCTGATGAAAATCAACACCACTGCCGGCACATCAGTCACAGTCGGTGGAGAGGCCATCAGGGAGGTGGAGTCTTTCGTCTACCTGGGAAGCGTGGTTGACCAACAGGGAGGCATGGACCGAGACATCACAGCCAGGATCGGCAAGGCAAGAGCAGCTTTCGTCATGCTCAAGAACGTCTGGGCATCTGGAGGAATAAGCATAAGAACCAAACTCCGCATCTTCAACTCAAATGTGAAGTCAGTTCTGCTCTACAGATGTGAGACATGGTGGACAACACAGACGATGCACAAAAGATTTAGACATTCTTCAACACCTGTCTGAGGCACATCTACAAAATCCGATGGCAGGAGAAGATCCGAAACAAAGATCTGTGGGAGCGTGCGGGACAGGAACCAGTGGCCAAGCAGATACTGCGAAGGAAGTGGGGGGCTGGATCGGACACACCCTCAGGAAGCCAGCGTCCAGCACCACACGCCAAGCCCTGACCTGGAACCCACAGGGAAGGAGGAAGAGAGGCTGACCTTGCAACAGCTGGAGGCGAGACACTGAGGCAGAGCTGAAACAACAGGGGACCAACTGGACTGGAATGACCAGAATAGCCCAGAACAGAGTGCAGTGGCGAAGGGTTGTCAATGGCCTACGCTCCACTGGGGGCGACGGGCATGAATGAATGAATGAATGAATGAATATTGTGGAGGAAGAAGTTACATTGAGCATTGGTGCGCACAGCGCTTCAGGCAAATTTCAGACATGTATGGTCACTACACCTAGGCCTTTAGGGAGGGACAGTAAAATTTGATCATTACTATGAACACTGATTGGAGGGATGTAACTTCTCTTTCCTCCACAATAAGCTCGTAATATGATATGGCCCTTTGTGGTCGGCTGGGCTATAAGCAACATTACCTTACCTCATTCGTGTACCTACAATACTCGCACATCTGTTGCCTGCGAATGCCAGCGTCCAATTGCCTGCAGCACTGTGTGGGCCAATACTCAACGTAGCTTACCTTCCAGAAGCAGTATTTAAGTCAGGCAGCCGGTTCAAGGAAATCTTCTAATCTGTGGCAAAAAATCAGAGTGTTGATTGTGGCCACATAACAGAAGAAGAAGAGTGATAATTTAGTCAGAGTTATAGGTCTCAATGAAGTTCCTCAAAATAGTTTCCCAAGCTGGTATTGTATCAAGATAATTTTTGAACAGGACTAGTTTGAGAGGGACGAAGATGAGTAGGGTCAGGACACCTCTTTTGCTTTTCTTCTTTTGTCTTTTTGAAGTGACATATGTATCTGTTGTGCCTAGAGTTAAAGCATCTGTAATAGAATTTTGTGTTGAATTTAATAGTGGGCTTGGTCTGATAGTTACATCTAAAGATTTTGATAACTGTAATGCTCTTTGATTAGGTTAATGAAATATTGTGCCGTTACCTTTTTCCTGCATGCAGGAAACAGTTATACTGATATGGAGGGAAAACCAAAAGCAAGAGGCAGGGCAAGAGGCCGAGGGCGAGGAGAACGAGGAAGAGGACGAGCCCAAAGAGAAGAAGAAGCTCCTAGGCCTGGAACACGTGATCAGTAAGAATTCTGAACTTGCATGTAATGATTGTTTTAAATATTGTAATCATATTGAATAATGAGAATGTTTAGGAGAGAAGCCAGCATGAGGGAGCATCCTCCTCCAGAGGGCGCCTTCAGTGTGACAATTACCATGAACACAAATACTGAAGGCTGATATGAACCAGTGGGTACGAACCTGGGGAGAGATTTGAAATGGTAAGGGTGGGGTTCACAGCGAGAACGGAACATGAAGGGCCGAAAGTACAAATATGGGTAATGTGGTAGAACTCATTCTGATCAGACTACATGACAAGGCTATAATCTATGCTCCTTTTGTAGGGCTCCTGTCCACCCATTCATCCCCGTCTCCACCTCAAATATCTGGGAGTTCTTTGTTTTATCTGTTGACAAAACCACAAATGTTACAAGTCAAAGGCCCCATGATTTTTGCAGTAACTATGGGTGAGGAATTAAAGTGCACAAAGTAATTGCATGAGTTTGGCTGTAGGATTGTTCCATGCTTTCACTTTCTTTTTGCTGCAGACTGAAACAAAGTTGCAGACTAACTCATGATATTTCATTGAGAACCTAGGGTGATTCAGTGGAATGCAGCAGAAAGTCTCTACATCAGATACAGTTCGTGAGCAGTGCTCCTTCTGATGATGCACAACTGGAGATACTTTGTGCACACATTTTGCTGTTTGATGAAGGGATTTTCACAGAGAATCCCCGGGACACACATTTTTTCAGTTCGAGTATGACTGATTTTCAAAAGCTTTGTTCAGGTTCGAAAGTTGAAAACTTCAAGAGATGCCTCAACTCCCTTTCCTTGACAAATGCGGTCACATGCTTTCAGCTTCTGAGTTGCGCTGCCAGAGTATCCCACACTTCACATCACAGGAAAGAAGTAATCTCATGGTTTTGATTCCTTGGCTCTTTCCCACTAAAACTTGGTGGATGCAAGGATTGGTCTCTGATTTTGTTGAAGAAATCAACAAATTCCTTTTCATTTGCATTCCTGATGAAGAAATGACAAAGATGGTAGTGTGGACACTGCCGCAATGTTTGTCGATCTTGTTCAATTTTGTTGAAGAGATGGATCAACAAATTAGGGGCAGTGCTCATACTACACCAAGGATGAGGACGATGATCAAAAAAAAAAAAAAATTGTGTATGCACATTAAATCCCATTTCATCTTTGGAAACAGTTGGCCATTGTGTGCTTGTAGATATGACACAAACATTTAACAGATATACATTATCTGAAACAAGTGAAATTTGAATGCTAGTGGCAGTGAGTGTGTTAAAAAGCCTGGAATTTGTTGTGGACACGAGGATGCTCATGTAAATCAAAATAAAAAATCACGCTAAAAATATTTTCCGTGTAAAAATATATATTGATGACCATACATTTTTTTTTTAAACAGCCCCATGGTGTAGCAGATGACTTTCACAAACTCTTACTTGCTGAAGGAAAACTCATGCTAGGCTTAATGTGTGCAGTACATCATGGGCCAATACATCATGGGTTGATTTAGATCTGGTCATTTCTTCAAGATTGGAGACAGGTGAATAATCAAGGGTGTTGACGTTTTTCTATGTTTTAAAGGCAAAGAATAGTTTGAAATGAAGATGGATGGGGACAGAGGTTGGAAGGGAGTTGTTAGCTGAGCATATCTGACAAATCAACGTGGGAGGGACCTGCCTTCTGTGAATTATGCCACTGTGACATAATCTACAAACAGAAGTGCGTAGAAGACCACATGAAAACTGCCAAGCATCGGAAACAGCGAGAGGCATCTGCTTAGTTCACACCTTGCTTTGTTTTTACAGTGTGTGTGTGTGTGTTTTTTTTAAACATCTTGTGTCAGATGATTGGTTTGAAAAAAAAAAAAGAGAAAGTTTTGTTGTGTTTTAGGCAGGATGAACTTCTGCTCATATTTTATTTAGTTTACCTTGTGTTTTACAATTTTATTATCTTTTACAGTGTATGTTTGAATTTATTTGAAAAAAGAGGAGGTATATGTTAGTGCGCCAGGCAGCATGAGTTTGGCCTGTTTTTGCTTAGTTTTCCTTATTTTGTTCAATTAGATTTTTCAGCGTATATTTGGGGCTTGATTGAATCCTTTCCTTGAGTAAAAACTGAAATGATGGGATTTAGGAAAAAGTGAGAAGTGTGTGTGTGTGCTCTAGCTTCTGCCCTTGTTTTGCTTTGTTTTCCTTGTGTTAACTTGTGCAATTAGTCTCTTCACTGTATATTTTGAGATTGTTGTTCATCATGAATTTTAGCGTGCCAGACTCCTACAAATTTGCCTCAAGAATGCCTCAAATTGCACAGATTTTAGTCTTGATTTTCAAATTTTCTGGGGGAGCATACCACCGGACCCCACAAGAAATTCCAGGCTCTGAGTTAAAAAGTGGCGATTCCAAATGTGATGCAAGACCAGTGCAAGTGTGTTGTATACAGCAGAGAGAGCATTAGGCAAAATTCTAGATCAGCAGTAAGATTGGGTTGAGAATCCTGTTTTCAGAGCCCCCTTCTGTGGCTTCTCATTAAGTTTTGTTTTTTCCACGGATCTTCAATCATAATATTGAAAATGTTTTCGAATGAAGAAGACATATGCAGAAGAGGGGCTCTCTAAAACAGGGTTTACCCATTTTTGTTAGCTTCTATTGTTCTGGGGTTGAAAGCAGCTTTCCTCAGTAAATGTTCATTTGATACCTGTCTCTGTGTGTTGTATATCATAACTAGCGATTGTTGTAGCATTGTTGTTTGATTAAAAATTTCTTCAAATTTTTATTTTGATGGTAGGTACCCTCAGGTTTCACCAGAGGACTGTAAGATATTCCAACAGAGGGTCCAAGGACTCTTACTTTTAATGCTATAAGGTACACTGCTGAGGTCTTCTTCACTAACAGGTGCATATATAGATGTAGTTCCTGAGTTGCACGTCATCGCAGCTCTTTGCACCTGTCTCTGCTATTGCCATCCACTACCCCTTGACCTCTGTCTGATATAAAATGCAAAGATTGGAAAACAGAAAATTCTCAGGATATAACTATAAAAAGTCAACATGGTGGAAGATCACCTGGGGCCATCCGTTTTGAAGAGTGGGGAAGGGTGGGAGAGGGGTTACAGGACGGGAGTGCAGGGTCAAGTGCCAAGCACTGGGATGATGTGCTGCTTGAGTTTGAAAGTTTGAACATAGACAGTGACACTGACAGCTACATCTAATTGTGCACCTGATAATGATGAAGATCTTTCTACACAGTTGGATCTGCATTCCACAGAATTGGTGAGGGCCAAAAGAACTCAGAAATGTCATGATTTTTTCACCAGTATCATGTGGCTACTTCCCACTCTTTAAAGTTCTTAACAGTCGCCATAATACCTGCTGTGTGTGCTGTTTGGTAAGTCACTTGCTGCGATTGGCATGCACTGCATATTTTTTCGATCACTGTATGGCAAACAGCTTCAGCTGGTGAAGGGGTTAAATATTGCTGTGACAGAACATTTATGTTCATTTTGTTGCTTCATGAAACAAAAAATAAAAAATGAAATAAAATAAAGAAATAAAGTACTGGAACCCATAAAATATTGTCCATCATAAAAAGGGGTGGTCTTTGGAGGGTTTCACATCCATATCTTTTATCTGTAAAATCAAAATATTTTTTCTGTTTCTGGAATCCATTCCCTCTCCCTCCCACCTCCACCCTACATCCAGAGCTGCTAAGTGCAGTGTTTTTGATGTAGTATGCTACTGTTTCAATGGGAGTGCTTACGCTGCTGCACATAGGGGGAAACGCTACAATAGAAAAGCAATTATATGAAAAGAAAATGCATCACAGACTTAGCGGGGGCTTAAATGGAGTCAAGACCTGGCAGATCCTTTAGAGTGTAGATTTAATTCGTCAGCAAAGGTTATCAACTGGTTTCAGTGTCGGTCATTTTTATTGTTGGGAGGTCAAGTCGAAGCAAAGTGACAAGTAGCAAAGTCTTCGTCATCTTAGTACACCCCATCATGTCATATGTAAACCAAAGTGGGACTGAAAGCGCTAGAGTCTGCTACTACACATATGATATCAACATACTACAATTTGTGCTTTTGAAACCTTAGCGGCTGAATTGACTTCACTGTGGTGACATCCCTGATTATGGCCCTTTGTGGTCAGTTGGGCTCTAAGCAACATTACCTTACCTTACCCTAGCAGCTGTGCTCATCCCACCCCTATAATTGTATCCTGTTATGTGGGCCAATAAAAGTATATTTGACTGGCCAGTTGTTGGATTTATTGTTTGTTTTGAAGAAAGGTAATATTAAGCTTGCATCACACAACCGTGTTTACAAGTGAAAATACCTGTTGCAAAAAAGCACTTTCAGTTTAGAGCAGTGAATGAAAGCTGTTGAAAAATGATCATACGATAAAATGTCATGTAGCGTTTGTGCAGTTATGAAGCCATTACATTGCACTGTCCACTGCTTGACTGGAGCACACAAAATTACCTGTCAGATTTTGCCTTTTTAACTTTGCCATTTTCTTCCAACCTTTATTGCCCGCCACAGGTTTGGTGTCAGTGCAATAGACTAATCAGAAACAGTTTTAATTTGACATATTCTTGTCATGAGTTGCACCTGCTATCCTGTATCTGGGAGTACCAATATTCTGAGGCTGTTGACTATCTCTGCTTTGCATAAGAAAAGTATGTGCTGCCAGCCGTAAAAGTAAAGAGACTATTGGCAATAACTGCTGGATACAGAGCAGGTAGTTGTACGTACATCTGCATAATTATTAACACCCTCCCTACTGACCAATATGAAATTCAACATTCCTCTTGTATACTGGGCATTTGTACACATTTTTTTCTAAAAAAAATTAGTGAAAAAAATACACTACAACAAAAGCACTTGAAATTTGGACACATGATTATAGTCAGTACCAAGTTTCAAAGCTGTAGCAGGTACCATACTCTTTTTGTAACCAGATAAAGGAGAGGTTATTTTTCATATTAATTTTTGTGAAACTCAGGGTAGTTACACAAGCATACAAGTGAAATTTTCTCTGTTTTTGAAAAAAGGCATCATAAATCACTTTGAGAAACCCAGTAGAGTGTAGAAAATAACCACTTGACAGTTTCTGTACTAAAAAGATCTAAAATCAGTCAGATATAACAGAATACTTTGTAGTTTGTCTTTTAGCACTCTTCACAAGACTGGGTAATTGTTTAGTATTGGGAAAAAATCATTAAAGAAATAGTGGCTAAACACACACCGTGAAATTTTGACACTTAATAACAACTGTGTAGCAGTATGAACAAAGTACATAAATTCAAAGCTCTTGGTTTTTTCAACAGTCCATCGGTCACAGGAACAAGATGGGGTATCGTTCATGATGAGGTTAGTTGGATATAAATAGATCTGTTTAATCTATGCTTCTCTTGAAAAGGGGCTTTTTCTATACAAATCTCATGCAGAATGCTGGCAGTATGTACACAATAACTACTTGAAAGTTTCTACAGTATAAAAAATGAACAAACACCAATTTAATGCTGTTGGCCGTAAGTTGGTCACTGTGGTCCACTCCAGCCATGTTGACTGTGTAGTTCTGGACTGCTTTGGGCTTCATCTTCCTGCCTGCCCTTGTGGTGACCTCCCCCATTTCAGCTGGATCCATTTGTGTGGTGACCAAATGGACTGCTTTCTTGTCCATCCACTTCAGGACACCCATGACACCTAAAACTACTGGATCATAATCTCAGCCTAATAAACGACAGGATCATAATGAAAATCTCAACTTGACTTGTCTCTTATCAATTAAAAAAAAGAGATGTCAAGTTAGCATATTTGTCTATAATGTACAAGCACAGAGTTGAAGAAGAATACACACGCACACACACACACATGCACGCACACACACACGCACACACACACACACACACACACACACACACACACACACACACGCACTTGTTCAATATCTTCAAGGTATGATCCTTCAGTTTGGATAAGTTCAACAGCTTCATGTAAGCTGTAAACACGTGTTCCTTGTCTGCTTCTTACACCACTAGTCGAAAGTTGAGACACCATTGTGATCCGACTTCAAACACCGACTGTAAAAACAGCACAGGATGCCAGCGGACATGGTCCGCGCAGCAGTAAAAAAATGATGAGAAGAAGCTATCACATGGCATGCTTCAGTTTTTAAGACTCATGCATGACGTTGGCTCTAAAGATATGCTAATGCAGGATGCGCTATAGTGGATGTCAGAGAGAAAGAAGTATGCACAGGACCTCTGCTACAGTGGACGTCAGAGTGGAGTGAGTTAAGCTTCCATTTACATCAACAGCTGTGTTTCTTGCTACTTTTACAGCTGATATTTTTTCCCAACTTTTTCCAAATCTTTGGTATTTCAGCATTTACGCCTTGTCTGCTTGTGTGTGTCTTCTACTGAGAGGAAAATGTACATTGTGAAACTAAATGGCTAAGCTTGTTTGAAAAGCGTATTATGTTTTCTGCTGTCTTTATTCTGTCCTCTTTTGACTGGCATACATGTTAGCATCGATGAAACCACACGTCCAGCAATGCTGGAAGCCAGAATTCGGCCTCGCTGTTTGTCGGGAGATCTTAAAATCATGAAATGTCTGGGTCAGTTTTTTTTTCTCCCTATGTTTCAGTAAAACTGCATTCTGATTATTCTGATCCAGGTTTTTCGTTTCTAAACTGATCATGTCTTTTTTTTTTGTTTTTGGTGCCATGGTGTATTCATTAGAATTCATCTCGCTTGAGTCCCACCGCCATCGAGTCCCAACAAGGGGGATGCCCATTTTATACGGAATTCCAGTATATCTAGGCACCTGGACTTCAATGCCTGAAAGCATCCCTGCCACAGAAGCTCCCAAACCCGTTTGACCCGAGCCGTCGCCTTCTAGCCAGAGCTAGGGCATGCACGCGACCAGCCGCTTGATCGAAGTGGGCCACTTCGACCACCTGTCTAGAGGAAGTCCAGGCCAAAGAGGGTGTGTTGACTTGATGCACCGCAGTCACATCAGCGGTCTCAACCTCCAGGATCCTATTCTCCCCCATCACAGGACACACCGCACGGCAAACACGGTGGCCTCGAGAAGAAGACCACAGAGAAAAGAAGAGTGTGGAAAAGAAGACTTGAAGGGGAGACGAAGATAGAAAAGAGCCAAATAAGAAAGGCAGAAAACAAAGAAAAAGAGAAAGGCGGGTTACTATCAGTCAGGATCCTCACCCTTAGCCTGTCTGACATGGGAAGCCCTACCAGGGGCATCAACTCCTTACCACGTTGCGCTTAGGCCAGACAGCATCTTCAACTTTTCAGGCCTAGAAGCATTCTAAAAAACTAGCCTATCTTCAAGTATTGATGCCCCCGCCAGCAAAGCCTAAGGGATCACAGGACCACGCAGGCCCTCCGACCACGGCAAGGTTGCAACCCCCGGAGGGATATATATATATATATATATACAATATACAATATACAAGCTTTCGCCACAAAAGGCTTCTTCAAAAGTAAAACACTTCATAAAAGGATCAATTCTTAGAACGTGATTACTCCTCAGCAGTCACAACAATCTGTTTTAGCACACACACACACACACACACAACACAACACACACACACGCGTACACACACACACACACAGTGCACACACACACACTCACACAGTGCACACACGAATGCCCACACACGCATATGGGGGGGGGGGGAGATAGAATGAGGGGTAGAGTAGATAAATAGAAAAAAGTGGGGGGGGGGGCTTCAATAGAAAGAAAAACAAAGAGGAAGCATGTAGCACAGTCAGGTCTGTTGAACAGCAGACACAGGTACAGGGTAGGGGAGAGTGGTTGAATAGGAGGGGGAAGTACACAGATGAGGGGGGGGGGGAGGGGGAGTACACATACGATGGGGGGGGGGGGGGGGAGGTGGTGTTGGAGGGGGATAAGAGGAAAACCAAGGTATGTTTAATTCCAGGCTTATGGACATGTATTATATGGCCTACCCAAATCAGCGTACCAGATGAAGATTGCAGATCTGATGTGCAGGGGCTTGGGACAATCACACACACACACACACACACACACACACACACACACACACACATGCATACACACACACACACACACACACATACACACACACACACACACACACACGGAGTCACACACACACACACACACACACACACACACACACAGAACCACAAACAGACTGCCAGACAGACAGACAGACAGACGCCCATACACACATACACACGCACATGCGCGCAAGTGTGTGCACACACACAAGTTTTAAAATCGACAGGTCTGTTTCGAGCGTTGGCTCTCCTCAGGATGGTTTTGGGTTGTCTACTGCCAGGTGTTATATGGCCCAATGTCACTGTTTACACGTGCGGATTGGCTGCACGTGTTGTTCGGTTTTCAGGTTGTTTACGGTTCAGGGTGCGTTTGCTGACAACGATTTCCATTTGTGTCTGCAGTTGTTTACTATTTCTACTTTAGTATTTAGAGTTGCTAAGTGTGGTTTGCATAGTATTAACCATTTTCTGTTTGAACATAGGTTGCATCTTTTAGAAATGATGTTGTATGGTGATGCCCTTTTTATGATTTTCCAGGATATGTTATAGTTGATTTTTTTGTCTTTAAGTCTCAAATATATTTGCTCAGTTCTGTTTGGTTTTTGTATTTTTCTTTGTTGAATGACTTTTATGGTTTGCGTACCTGGTTTTGAAGTGATTTTCAGTGATCCCTATGTATGTTTCTTTTTCATTTTCTGATGTTACAGTGGCTTGGTATACAATGTTGTTATAGAGGCTTTTGTTGCTTAAGGGACACTGTTCTTTTTTTAGTACAATTGCAGGGAGCCAGCGCTCGAAACAGACCTGTCGATTTTAAAACTTCCTTTTTACCATTCTGTTTTTAACAGATGTTGCTCTC
>JADBJO010021624.1:0-12500 GCA_016801955.1 Conus betulinus
GGATACAAGTTACAGAAGGTTAGACTATCCAGTGTCATTAAGATTGTTTATGTGGAGTGTGCCTATCTGTCTGTCTGTCCCTATCTATCTCTGTGTGTGTGCGTGCGTGTGTGCGCGTTGAACGTGTATGTATATATATATATATATAGAGAGAGAGAGAGAGAGAGAGAGAGATTAAACCAGGTGATTAAAGAGGTTCTAAAAAATCTCTACACAATTTGTTTCGAGCTTGTCTGCTGTCACCAGGATATCATCAATCATCCTGATGAGTGCAGGCAAGCTCGAAACAAATTTGTAGAGGTTTTTTTTAGAACCTCTTTAATCACCTGGTTTTAATAGATGTTACTCCCCAAGGGGTCGAGCTCTTTTAAATAATATCAGGCGTTTTAGCAATATATATATATGTATACATACGCGCGCGCGCGCGCACACACACACACACACCACACACACATACACGCGCGCGCGCGCACACGCACGCACGCACCGCACGCAGAGAGAGAGAGAGGGGGGGGGGGGTTCTTTGCATGCACGAGCACACCCATACACAGGCACAGCTGTCGGCCACACACGCATTGTACCGAACAGATTACTCGTACACTGGCTGTAGTGTGTGTGTCGGGCTGATGTCTCCAGCCAGAATGAGTTACACCATCATTCCATACAGCACAGGAGCGTTTTGTGAACATCATATAATTAACTCTTCCTTACATATCAAAACTTTGTACCAGCCCATTGCTCTTTAAAAAAAAAAAAAAAAAAAAAAAAAAACAAAAAAACTCTCTCTCTCTCTCTCTCTCTCTCTCTCGTCTCTCTCTCTCTCTCTCTCTCTCTCTGTGTGTGTGTGTGTGTGTGTGGTGTGTGTGTGTGTGTGTGTGTTGTGTTACAGAAATGATTTTGGTTTGTTTTTTTTTTTTTCATCTTCTTTTGTTTTCCCCCGGCTTTCTGTGCGTCAGGACGTTTTTCGGATTTCGGAATGTCGTAAAACATTCTCACGACATCACCTAGTGAAGCTTTTTCATTGCTCCCCTTCACCCTTCCCCCCTCCCCTTATTCCCTTCTCCTCCCCTTCCCCCCACCCTCTTTCCCATGTTTTCAGCCATGCTTCTTGCTGAACGAAGCAGCTTTCCCATTCTCGTATGGTAAATTTCTTTTTGAAGTGCTGATACATTATTTGTGGAAATCGGTGACTCCTGTTGATCTTGATGTTCGGTCAGTGGAAATCGGTGACTCCTGTCGATCTTGATGTTTGGTCAAGCATTGTTGGCTGGCTGACGTCAGTGTGTCAGTTATCTGTCCATTAGGGCAAGATTTCCTTTCCGACAACTTCCTCTACCGCGAGAAGTAAATTGCCTACACAATTTTGAGTTGAAATCTTTGTTTCCGTTCTCTTGATATTTCATCACGCTTTCCCCAAATTCAAACAGTGGACTATCCTTCACCTTCAAAAACCAGACTGCCTTTGGGGCTAAATGATGTTCGTGCGCGCGTATGAATATTTTTTTTATTGTGTGTGTGCGTGTGTGTGTGTGTGTGTGTGTGTGTGTGTGTGTGTGTGTGTGGCGGAGGGGAGTGGGTACTCGTGTAGGCCTAAGTACACGCACGCATGCATGCGTACACCTGTATGTGCGTGTATGCATATGTGTGCGTGTGTGAGTGTGTGTGTGCGCGCACGCGAGAGAGAGTGTGTGTGTGTGTCTGTGAGTGTGTGTGTGTGTGTGTTTGCGCACGCGTGTATCTATATGTATGCGTGTGTTTATGTATGCATGCGCGCGCGCGCGCACGTGTGTGTGTGTGTGTGTGTGTGTGTGTGTGTGTGTGTGTGTGTGTGTGTGTGTGTGTGTGTGCGGGCGTGTGCGCACGCGCGAGTTTTTTTGTGTGTATGTGTGTGTGCATGTGTATGCGTGCATGAGTGTGTGTGGCTCTGTGTGTGTGTGTGTGTGTGTGTGTGTGTGTGTGTGTGTGTGTGTGTGTGGTTTATGATTCCTTTCTACGAAACTATTCGTTTGAGCGAAATTCGATGGCAGTCAGACGACTTTTTTCTTTTTCAATGTTCGAGGTTTTTCAAAGTGGGTTTTGAAGACATCTGCTGGTAAAACACTGCCGGTAAAACACTGCCCGGTAAAACACTGCACGGTAAAACACTGCCCGGTAAAACACTGCCGGTAAAACACTGCTGCCTGGTAAAACACTGCCGGTAAAACACTGCCCGGTAAAACACTGCTGCCTGGTAAAACACTGCCGGTAAAACACTGCCCGGTAAAACACTGCTGCCTGGTAAAACACTGCCCGGTAAAAACTGCCCAGTAAAACACTGCTGCACGGTAAAAACACTGCCTGGTAAAACACTGCCCGGTAAAACACTGCCCGGTAAAACACTGCTGCACGGTAAAACACTGCCGGTAAAACACTGCCCGGTAAAAAACACTGCCCGGTAAAACTCTGCCTGGTAAAACACTGCTGCCTGGTAAAACACTGCCCGGTAAAACACTGCTGCCTGGTAAAACACTGCCCGGTAAAACACTGCCCGGTAAAACTCTGCCCGGTAAAACACTGCTGCCTGGTAAAACACTGCCCGGTAAAACACTGCCCGGTAAAACTCTGCCCGGTAAAACACTGCTGCCTGGTAAAACACTGCCCGGTAAAACACTGCTGCCTGGTAAACACTGCCCGGTAAAAAACACTGCCCGGGTAAAACACTGCTGCACGGTAAAACACTGCCCGGTAAAACACTGCCCGGTAAAACACTGCCTGGTAAACACTGCTGCCTGGTAAACACTGCCTGGTAAAACACTGCTGCCTGGTAAAAAACACTGCCTGGTAAAACACTGCCTGGTAAAACACTGCTGCCTGGGTTAAAACCCCCCGTAAAACACTGCTGCCCGGTAAAACACTGCCCGGTAAAACGCTGCCTGGTAAAACACTGCTGCCTGGTAAAACACTGCCCGGTAAAACACTGCCCGGTAAAACACTGTCCGGTAAAACTCTGCCTGGTAAAAACACTGCTGCCTGGTAAAACACTGCCCGGTAAAACACTGCTGCCTGGTAAAACACTGCCCGGTAAAACACTGCCTGGTAAAACACTGCACGGTTAAAACACTGCTGCCTGGTAAAACACTGCCCGGTAAAACACTGCCTGGTAAAACACTGCCCGGTAAAACACTGCCTGGTAAAACACTGCCCAGTAAAACTCTGCCCGGTAAAACACTGCCTGGTAAAACACTGCCCGGTAAAACACTGCCTGGTAAAACACTGCCCGGTAAAACTCTGCCTGGTAAAAAAACACTGCCTGGTAAAACTCTGCTGCCTGGTAAAAACACTGCCTGGTAAAACACTGCTGCCTGGTAAAACACTGCCCGGTAAAACACTGCTGCCTGGTAAAACACACTGCCCGGTAAAACACTGCCCGGTAAAACACTGCCCGGTAAAACACTGCCCGGTAAAACTCTGCCTGGTAAAACACTGCCTGGTAAAACACTGCCCGGTAAAACACTGCCTGGTAAAACACTGCCCGGTAAAACACTGCCTGGTAAAACACTGTAGCCTGGTAAAACACTGCTGCCTGGTAAAACACTGCCCGGTAAAACACTGCCCGGTAAAACACTGCCGGTAAAACTCTGCCTGGTAAAACACTGCCCGGTAAAACACTGCCCGGTAAAACACTGCCTGGTAAAACACTGCCCGGTAAAACACTGCTCCCTGGTAAAAACACTGCCCGGTAAAACAGTGCCTGGTAAAACAGTGCCTGGTAAAACAGTGCCTGGTAAAACACTGCCCGGTAAAAAACACTGCTGCCTGGTAAAACACTGCCCGGTAAAACACTGCTGCCTGGTAAAACACTGCCCGGTAAAACAGTGCCTGGTAAAACAGCGCCTGGTAAAACACTGCTGCCTGGTAAAACAGTGCTGCCTGGTAAAACAGTGCCTTTTCTCTGTTAGTTGACACTTTAAAATGTGCAGAATATTTCTGATCATTTCAGACATTAAAATATGCCAGGGTCAGTGCGAAAAAAGTGAGGCAATGCACACACACACAACAAACACACACACACACAAAACACACACACACACACACACACACACACACACACACACACACACACACACACACATTGAAGTTGCGTACGTCTGCAGGCGGGTGTCAAGGTAGGTTTGTTGCTATCTCAGATTTTTTTTTTATTTTTAACTGCAATCAGTTGGCGCTGTGTGGGGATGTAGAATCAAACCCTGGACCCCCAAGAAGGACCTCCGCCAGGCACAGCTGACGACCAAAACTGCAGATGAAAGCTCCAAACGAAGGCACAGTGTCAACAGAGCCAGTGACGAACCCGTATCTAGCTTTAAAGAGCTGTTGGCAAGCATAGCTCGGCTACAGTCCGATTTTGATAGCAACACGGCCAAACAAGAAGTTAGCATGGACATGAGTTAACCAAACTGAACGCCCAACATCAACACTAAACTGGACAGTCTACAGGATGAGGTGAGTGCTGTCTGTACTGCCATGAGGGAGGAGATGAAACAGATACGTGAAGAGGTGCGGAAGCTGAAGACCCAGAATGACAGTCTGAAATCCCAAAATGACGACCTAAGGAAAGAGACCCAGGACCTGAAATCGCGTCTCAGTGATGTGGACCTGAAGCTGGATGACCTGGAGTGTCGGTCCAGAAGGAACAACCTGTTATTCTGTGGGCTGCCCCGCGACCCACTACTGAGACAAACCAGGACTGTGAGACAACTGTGCAGAAGTTCTTGAAAGACAAGATGGAGCTGCCAGAGTCTGCCTCCTTTGACAGAGTGCACAGACTGAGTAACAGGCCTAATTCATCAATCATCGCCAGGTGCACTTTCTAGGCCACAAGGAGAAGACCACCATCCTGAAGGCAAAAGGAAAACTACGTGGTACCAATGTATTCACTGGGGAAGACTTTCCCCAGAGAGTGAGGACAACTAGAAAGGCCCTTACACCCCATCTGAAAGAGGCAAGGGGGAAGGGAAGAGGGCAGCCATGATTTTTGATTACCTCTTAATTGAAGGGAAGAAGTTTATGCTAAATGACAGTGGCAGCGAAATCAAAGAGGTGAGAGAAAGAGTTCAGAATAGATGTGTGGCCGGCCTTCTGGCAAAGAAAGGTTTTCTAGGGAGAAGGAAGTTTATACAGAAGCAAAAGCCTTAGTGAAGCACCTTAGCTTTCCCATAAAGTTGTTGACGCCTGCAATTGTTGCATGAACCTCGCGCAAAACGTTTCCAGTGAACTCAGTAGCGTTGCTGAATGAGGACAAGATTTGTGTTGTGAATGAGAGAGAGGGCAGTGGAAGAAGAGAGGGCAGTCATGAACGAGAGAGAAATAGAGGCAGGATGACGGTGCGAGGGAGGAGTGTAAGTGTGTGTGTGTGTGTGTGTGTGGGGGGGGGGGGGGGGGGGGGGGGGACTGAAAACGGCATGTGAAGAGAGCGGTGATAGGGGGATGGGGGAGGACAGTGGAGGTAAATGGAGGGAGGAAGAACAGTAAAAGAGAGGGATAACGGAGGTGGGAGGGGTGATAGTGGAGGAAGGGAGGTCAATGGGTGTGTGCTAAGTGCAGTCGGTGAGCTGTCGACGTCATATGAAAATGCTTCAATAGAGTAGCCACAACGAGAGCGGTCAAAGGGAAGATTGCGCATGATGTGAACAATGAGTCATTGTTTGGGGCAGGGTCTGTTGACTCTGACGGTGATAGTAGTTTGTCTTCTGTTGTAAATTCTCAAAACTTAGAAAGAGAGGGGGTTAGTTACCGCCAAGGACATTGACAAACAAAGCACTGGACAAGACACAATGCATTTCGACCTCTTGGGTCTTCTTCAGGCAAAAAAACAGATAACATTTAACATTTAGGACAGTACGAACGAAGAACGAAGAGTAACTTATCTTTCCATGTCTCAAAATAAATGGCCGCCAGATGGAAACGACAGAGGGGGTTATGGGAGAGAATATGGAGGGGGGGGTGGGTGGGGGTGGGGGAGTGAAATGATGGGGTTTGTGGGTTGTGTAGCTGGTTTAGTGGAGTCGTATGATATATTTGTGACGGTAGTGGTTAAGGTGGATTGATAATAGTGCTAAATAGGAGGGGGGGGGGGGTATATATATAGATATAGATATATACATGTATATATATGACAAAATAAATTAATAATACAATAAAAATAGAAAGGATAGTAATGATGATAATAATAGTAGTAGTAATTATATAATAATAAATAGATAAATAAAATGAAAGTAATCATAACTAATAGATAAATAGATTTTTAAAAATGAAAACAATTAAATGAATAAAATAAATAAATGATTTTGCTGGGTGGTGATGGAGGTGATAGTAGTTACGCGTGGGTAGTTGTTGTATAAGGGGTGTGGGTAATGTTAATAAGGGTGGGAAGGGGATGGAAATGATTAGTGGGTGATAAGGTATAACTGGGGGGGGGGGGGGGGGGGGGGGAGATGGTGGGGGAGGAGGGTAATGTGGGGGAGGAAGAGAGGAAGAGCTCATATCTCTCCATCCACTGTGGGGTGGGGGTTATGGGTGTGGGGAGTTGAGAAGTTTATACAAATAGTGTTGTTGAAAAAGTAAACAATGCTGTAGGATGGTGTTCACTGTAACAGGTGAAGTAATTGTAAATAGTCGTTTTTCATTCTCTTTTTTTTACGCAGGAATATTGATGGTCTTTTTTTTTTCCACACTGAACGATAGTGACTTTGTTTCATTTGTATCTTCCTATGGATTTGTTTGTCTTGTTGAAACGTTTGTAAGCACTTTTTCTGCTAAAGTTTTTTTTTCCCGTTATAAATCGTTCTGTGAACCTTCAGTAAATTGTCTGTTGCTGGCCGCCCTTCAAGTGGTGTGGTGTATCTGATTAAAAACGAGTTTGTACCGAATACGAGAGAGGTGTGAAAGTCAATAATGGATTCTTTTTGTTGGTTGTCTTTGATAAACGTTTATTTGGTTTAGAGAAAGATGTTTCGTACGTTTTTGCTTATACACCACCTGAGGGCCCCAGATATTATTTTTTGTTTGATGGTGAGGGTGTGACAATGCTACAAAATTGTTCGATAGACAATGTTGTTTTGTTGGATAATGATTGTTACAATTTTGTTTTTGGAGACTTCGAATATTTCACAAAATGATGCATCCACAAATGATTTCTTTGACTCTATATATGAAAACAAGAGTAACACAGATAGATCACAAGACACGGTTATTAATACTTTCGGTCAATCCCCCTTAAAACATGCGCACTACGTTAACTTTGCTTATTCTGAGTGGTATGTGTCATGGTGACCTTGAAGGTCGCTACACGTACATATGTCATTTCGGTTGTAGTGTGATTGACTATTTTCTGATGTCGAGTGATTTGTTTGCTATTGTTAGTGATAATTGCGGTTTGTTGTGATCGTACTGAAAGTTACCACATACCTGTTATTTTCGCTGTTAGTTTTCCTGATATTTCTGTAGTAAATGATAACAATGAAAAAAATGTGCATTGGTAAGTTGACTTAGATTCCTGAACACGCACAGGTGTTTGAAACTGAACTGAACTCTGATTCAGTAAAAAGAACATGGAAGCTGCAATTCAAATGATTGATACATATGTGAATGAAGCCATTCATGTGTTTAATGATATGCTGAAAGAAGCTGCAGACTGCATGAAGAAACGGACATGTGTGAATGGGAGTAGTAAGAAAGACCAAGACTGGTCTGATTTTGGAGTGTAGGAACGGAAAGATGCGCGTGCGCAAGCTTTTAAAGAAATTTCGTCAGACTTCAGATGAAGAAGATACGTTTAACTTTCGTCAAGCAAGAAGAGAGTATAAGAATCTCGTTAAATTTAAAAAGAAAGTGTACAACAATACGATGATTAAAAGTGTAATGGATTCTGTAAATAAACAAAAAGTTTCTGGGAAACATTCCACAAAATAATGCCAAAGAAGAAATCTGCAAAAACAAAAAAATCAGATAATTGTGGAACAATGCTTTGAACATTTTCAGATGCTTTTGGAAACTGACACAAGATTAATCATGATTTATTTGTTGACACTATTGGTGATGTTGATGATGATGATGTACTCTTTAATTATCCCGTTGCTAAAGAGGAAGAAATATTAGCACTGCGTAAACTAAAACCGAAAAAGGCTAATGGTCCAGATGGGATTATTACAGAATTTTGAAAAAAAAAACGTCAGGTATATTTATCTTACCTTTTCTTGTTAAGTTTCTACATGTAGTTTTCGATAAAGGTGTTTATCCAGACAGTTGGGGGGAATCTATTATTCTACCGTTACACAAGAAAGGTGATGTCAACAATCCAGAAAAACTATAGAGGTATTAGTCTTCTTAATGTGTGTAGTAAAGTGTATGGCTCAATCATAAATCAACGATTACAGTTGTGGGTTGAAGAAAATAACTTGACAGGTGAGTGCCAGACAGGATTTAAAAAAAGGTTTTTCCACGGTTGATCACTTGTTCACTTTACTAGCGTGTGTTCAGAAGCAATTTAATAAAAACCGAAACTGTAAGCTTTATGTTGCTTCTATTGATTTTCAGAAATGTTTCGACACTGTCAGTAGAAATCTGTTTTGGCCTATTTCAGTGAAGAACGGTATTATAGGTAAGCTATTACGTTGTGTACGCAGCATATGTTTAAGTGTAAAAGCACGTGTTAGATGTGGGGCTAAACTTAGTCTATTTATTGTTCTTCGGGGGTTAAGCAGGGGAGATATATGCAGCCCAGTTTTATTTTCTTTGTTTACTAACGAGTTAGCGCTAGATGTAATTAGAACTGGTAGACATGTGGTAACATTTTCGTTCGACGGTTTTGAGTTATTTATTTTACTATTAGCCGATGATGTTGTTTTGCTTTCAGAATCAGTAGTAGGGTTACAAAATCAGTTAAGCAGTTTATACAGATCAGCTGCAGTGCTAGATTTGACAGTTAATTTGGGTAAAAGTGATATTGTTGTTTTTCGAAAAGGCGATTATTTAGGGACGAGAGAAAGGTGGTTTATCGATGGTCATGTCATGCCTGTTGTTAATGCCTGCAAGTATCTTGGTATTCATTTTACGATAAAAGTGAGTTTCAACACTGCCTGTCGTGATTTAGCTAGCAAAGCTAAGAAAGTTCTTTTGTGTATTTCACAACGTCTACGTTTATTCAATAGTGATTCTTTGCATGTGCTATTAACTCTGTTTGACCATCAAGTGCTTCCTATCATGCAGTATGGATGTGAGATACGGGCTTTTGATAAAGCAGCTCAGTATTGTGAAAAAGTGTGTTTACATGCCCTGAAGAGGTATTTAGGTGTTAGTCTTAGTACTCCAAACGATTTAGTGTATAATGAGTTGAACAGATATCCTGTTACTATTTATTTTGTTGTACAATGTATCCGTTATTGGTTTAAAATACTACAGATGTCAAATGACAGATTACCAAAGAAGGCATATGCCATGCTCTGTCATCTTGATCATCGAGGAAAGACCACTTGGGTCACACATGTTACATCATGTTTGTTTATATATGGATTTGGATTTGTGTGGCAGGAGCAAGGTAGGGGTGATGCTAATGAATTTTTATCTGTCTTTCGGCAGAGAATAAGTCAGTGTAGATGGCAAGAATGGAGTGAACACGTGAACTGGAGTGATAGGTTTTCTGTATATAGAACTTTCTGTAATCCGCGTGGCTCTTTGCCTATATATCAGGTGGATGTTGACAGGCATTAAAATGCATTATGACTAAGTTCAGATTTGGCATTTCTGACTTGTCGGTTCATTACTATAGGTAACCATAGGCCACAAGATTTGATTTGTAAACCATGCAAAGTTGCTGTCGAAAACAAATTGCACTTCTTGTTATATTGTCCATTTTATAATAGCATAAGAGAAAAGTTCATTGCTCAAAAGTTCTCTCATAACCCAAATGCCATGGCTTTCATTCATTGCCTAGGGGTAAATTTATTGTTTAAAAAAAGCCTTCACTCATTTTCTGGTTGGAAAATCTTGAGTGTGTATAAATGGCTTTCATTCTGCTGGAGAGGAAAAAAAAATCTGGGGGACACATCTTGACTGACTAAGTGTGACTTTTTGTAGGAAAAAAATTAAAATAAATTAAAAGTGATGATGAAATAAGAATGTGTGTGTTGAGGGGGGGGGGGGGGGGGGGGGGGGGGAGTATGTTAGCACCAAAACAGACAGACAAACAAACAAACAAACAAACTAACTCTGGGTGCCAAGTTAGTTCAACGTACTCTTCATTGTAGCTCTAAAAACCAAATTCTGATGACAAATCGAGTGGCTTTCATTCCAGCGCCAATGCCCCCTCCCAATCCTTTCCCATCTCGTGTGGCTTCCTGGAGCAATGAACAATATGGTGTCAACGTCTGGTGCGAACGCATACCCTTTATTCTGGCTCGAAAAACAACCTGTGGTCGATGGAAATGCGTCCTTTATTCCAGCCAAAAAAAAAAAAAAAAAAAAAAAAAGAAGAAGAAGAAACCTGGTGGTCTGTCAATGTCACAAATGTGCCCTTTACTCTAGCGAGAAAAAACAAAAAAACAAACATTGGTGGCAAATTTAGTGTAAATGTGCCCTTCCTCCTAATCCTGGTGACAACTCTGCTGTGAATGTGCCGTTTACTCTTCTATTTGGAAAAGACGAATTAAGTGGCAAAATTAGTATAAATGTACCCTAAATTTTAAGCGCGCGCGCGCGCGCGCGCGCACACACACACACACACACACACACACACACACACACACACACACACACACACACACACAGAGGCAGAGACAGGCAGGCAGACAGACAGAGACAGAGAGAGAAGGGGATGTGTGTGTGTGTGTGTGTGTGTGTGTGTGTGTGTGTGTGTGTGTGTGTGTGTGTGTGTGTGTGTGTGTGTGTGTGTGTGTGTGTGTGTGTGTGTGTGTGTGTGTGTGTGTGTGTGTGTGTGAGGGATGAATGCGTGGGGAGGGGGGGTTGACTCTAATTCAGACTGTGTTCAAGGTAGATCAGACCAGGGAAGCTCAATGACTGATGAGCACCAAAGTCTATTCCACGTCTCTTGACTAGAATCACAGTTTCGTTTCGTAAGAACGCCGGAAATAGTGACTGTGCCCGTAACTCTACCAAGGGGAAGTTATCCATCAGAATGCGTCCTGATAAAAACTTCACAAGATATCAGCCGCCGTGGCGAAGTGGTTAGCATCGCGGACTCCCGACTGGGAGGTCGTGGGTTCGATTCCCATCAGAGTCATGTGGGATTTTTCTGCCCCAGCCGGCTCCTACCCAGAGTTGAGTTTGCCTCGGGGTCAGTTGGGAAGACTGGGACCACACAGTCGAGTTTCATCCACTTAATGGATGCGCCTCTGAGAGTGTTGCTCAAATTTCGTGACCAACACTGCAGGTGTCTGTATCTCTCGGGCCTGGTTGACGCCGGGATATATTATGAAAGGAAGCGTATAGTGCAGCCCCGTCATGCAGTCTCAGACCAAAATGGAAATCCATAGCATCATTTTCAATCATCCCCATTCTCAACGATCAGCATAAAAAAAAAGTCTCAAACTCGCAGTCTCATTTTCCTTCTGTTTACAGTGGACATCAAGTCTTCGTATGGTCCAATGGCTTGCCTTACTCTGATCTGGACCTCCAAGTTGTGGTTTTTGTATGAGATGCCAAGGGTCTTGCGGAAGCATTTCATCACTAATACCTGAACTCCTTCTCTCTTTGCTTGTGAGACGTGGACTCTGACAGCTGAACTTGAGAGAAGGTAGGATTTTATGTATACGCCCAGTCCCATGTGATATTCATTGCTGGCCTGTGCCGCCATATTACCGTGGGCAGGTACGGACGTTAACCCCCATTCAGGGGATGTAATCTCATCAGTATCGCAAGGGCACTGCTTCAGTAGTACTCCATGTCCACGCCGCATGCACGCTTGATACTGCTGCACGTGAGCAACGACGGCGCACTGTGAACTGGTCAGGGCCGCTGGTCTCTGCTATGGACCGTGCGTTCCAACGAAAAAAAAAAAAAAATGCACCCCCCATCCCATCTCCATAAACCTCCCCCTCCTTCATGTAGGCTAGCGATACATCACTCACACACTCAAACTGTAATTATTTGTTTTTAATTTTTAAAAAATTGAAAAAAAAGAAAGTTCAAATGTAAAAACAAAACAAAAACAAAAAAAAAAACGTTTAAAATGACATGTTTCAATTCTTACTCTCTGCAGTCACTTTTAGAATCTTCAAACTATTTATCTTATGTGTCTTTTACATTTACTGTCTGTTTACCGTAATTCTGTTTGTTGTATTGTTTAATCTTAATATTTAACATTCTGTTAAACATGACATACTAACTTCATAATGTTGTCAAAGATCTTGGGATAGTTGTCTGCAGGGGTGAGTGATGTGGGTACAGTGCAAGGTCATTTTGTTTGAGAGAACTGTTCATTGATTATTTCATGCAATGTCCCCTGTTGC
>JADBJO010021624.1:22500-29256 GCA_016801955.1 Conus betulinus
ATTTAGCTGTTTGCTTATTTAGTACATAACATTGAAAAGCATAATTTCGGTCTGTGTGTTATAGGCCCAGTGCACTTTATTATTATTATTATTATTATTATTATTATTATTATTATTATTATTATTATTGTCGTGTTGTTTTTATTATTTTTCATTATCATTATTACTATTGAAAAGCATTACTTTGTATCGTATGATATGGGGCTATCTGTGAGGCGATGTCTACTGTGATTTGTACAGTGTGATGTACGTCTTTCAGTTTGTTGCGTGCTACGTCACTCGTAACGGGCACACTCGTTACTACTTTACCGGGAATGGCTACTCTCGATTGTTTAGCTTCAAACTGAGGTGACTGCGGGCGGAAATTGAAACAAACTTCAAGGAAAAATCACACTGTACCGCCGAACGAAAGAGAGACAACCAAATTACAAGGGAAAAAAAACACTGACACGTTTCGACCTATGTAGTCTTCTCTCCAGGCAAGACAAACAACAATGAAGACAATGACAACAAAGAACGAACAATCACCAGTCTCGTCAAATTTGGGGCGCAAAATGGCTGTGGAATGTCTCCATGGCCGTGGTGTAGAGGAAAAAAAAAACTACTTAGGGAAGAATTTGTTGAGGGAAGGGTTCGTGCAAAACGCATGACATCACTGGGAAAGCTTTATTATTCTTTTACAGTTAATTCCAACGCACGACCTCACACAAACGCCTGCACTTAGAAGGAAGTTACTTTGTTGTTTTTCGTCGCTTTGTTTGTGGGTTCTACTGTGTCTACTCATTCTGAAAGCATCTGATGAAGCTGCTCTCTCTGTTTTGTCAGGTCCTCATCGTCATTGTCCTTTAGGTCCTCATCGTCATTGTGCTTTAGGTCCTCATCATCATTGTCCTTCAAGTCCTCATCGTCATTGTCCTTCAGGTCCTCATTGTCGTCATCGTCATTGTCCTTCAGGTCCCCATCGTCGTTTTTCTTTCCTTCTGTCAGTCCTCATCGTCGTTGTCCTTCAGGTCTTCATCGTATCATTGTCCTTCATATCCTTTCCAGGTCCCTCATCGTCATAGCCCTTTCAGGTCTTCATCGTCGTAGTCTTCTTTCAGGTCCTTATCGTCATTGTTCTTCATGTCTTCATCGTCATTGTCCTTCATGTCTTCATTGTCCTTAAGGTCTTCATCGTCATTGTCCCTTCATAATTCAGGTCCTCAGTGTCATAGCCCTTCAGGTCTTCATCGTCGGTAGTAGTCTTTCAGGTCCTTATCGTCATTGTTCTTCATGTCTTCATCATCATTGTCCTTCACATGTCTTCATTGTCCTTCAGGTCCTCATCGTCATTGCCCTTCAGGTCCTCATCGTCGTTGTTCTTCAGATCCTCATTGTCATTGTCCTTCATGTCTTCATCGTCATTGTCCTTCATGTCTTCGTTGTCATTGTCCTTCAGGTCCTTATCGTCATTGTCCTTCATAATTCATGGTCCTAATCGTCATAGCCCTTCTGGTCTTCATCGTCATTGTCCTTCCAGGTCCTCATCGTCATTGTCCTTCAGGTCTTCATCGTCATTGTCCTTCAGGTCCTCATCGTCATTGTCCTTCATGTCTTCATCGTCATTGTCCTTCATGTCTTCATTGTCATTGTCCTTCAGGTCCTTATCGTCATTGTCCTTCATAATTCAGGTCCTCAATCGTCATAGCCCTTCTGGTCTTCATCGTCATTGTCCTTCAGGTCCTCATCGTCATTGTCCTTCAGGTCTTCATCGTCATTGTCCTTCAGGTCCTCATCGTCATTTCCTTTCAGGTCCTTATTCGTCATTGTCCTTCATGTCTTCGTCGTCATTGTCCTTTATGTCTTCATTGCCGTTGTCCTTCAGGTCCTCATCGTCATTGTCCTTCAGGTTCGCATCGTCATGTACTTCAGGTTCTCATCGTCATTGTACTTCAGGTTCTCATCGTCATTGTCTTTCAGCTTTTCATCGTCATTGTCTTTCAGGTCCTTACCGCTGTTGTTCTTTCAGGTCCTCATTCGTCATTGTCCTTCAGGTCCTCATCGTCATTGTCCTTCAGGTCTCATCGTCATTGTCTTTCAGGTTTTCATCGTCATTGTCTTTCAGGTCCCTTATCGCTTGTTCTTCAGGTCTTCATCGTCCTTTGTCCTTCAGATCTTCATCGTCATTGTCCTTCAGGTCTTCATCGTCATTGTCTTTCAGGTTGTCATTGTCATTGTCCTTCAGATCCTCATTGTTATTGTCCTTCAGGTCCTTATCGTCATTGTCCTTCATGTCCTCATCGTCATTGTCCTTCATGTCCTCATCGTCATTTGTCCTTCCGGTCCTCATCGTTGTTGTTCTTTTTCAGGTCTTCTTCGTTATTGTTCTTTCAGGTCCTTATCGTCATTGTCCTTCATGGTCTCATCGTCATTGTCCTTCAAGTCTTCATTGTCATTGTCCTCCAGGTCCTCATCGTCATTGCCCTTCAGGTCCTCATCGTCGTTGTTTCTTCAGATCCTCTTTGGAGGCATGGGGAGAAGGGTTTGCTCAGTCTTGTCGTCTGGAGGGGCAGAAATTGTTGCATGATGTGATACTCACCCTTGAATCAACAACATGGTAACAAGGGACACAACTATGCTGAGGAGGTCAAAATCTCTCCCTCCACTCTGTTACAGTTCTTTCGTCGTCCTCCTGTTCTCTTCTTCCTAGCTAATCGCGTTTTCTCTTTCTTAAAAACCTCTGTCCCCTCTTGTCCGCTGCTTTCTTACCGAAATGGCAGGAAGTCTCTTTTTCTTTCGAAGACACAAATCACTATTCAAACAAGAACTTACCAGTGAGGAGCAAGAACCCTGTAAACGGGAATTTTCAATGCAAGTTCAAAGTACACACATGCACACACGCACGCACGTACGCACGGTAAGCACGCACGCACGCACGCACGCACCACACAAGGAAAACATATTTTCTTCTCTCTCCGGGGCACATAAATGGCAGCAATGTAATGTGCTCTGTGTGTGATGTGTGTGATGTCATATGGTATGTGTGTGATGTCTGTAACGTGATGTGGTCTGTGTGATAATATATGTGTAATGTGGTGTGGTCTATGTGTGATGTGGTGTGATGTGGTGACAGATATCGCAGTCTACGGACGTCCAGTAACTTACTAGTGGTCAACCTGGCCCTGGAATATCTGTTGATGTGTACAGTGTGTACAGTGGACCTTCCTCTCTGCGTGTGATGTGTGTGTCATGTGATGTGGTCTATGTGTGATGTGTGATGTGGTGTGATGTGTTTGACAGGTATCGCAGGTCTACGGACGGTCCAGTAACCTGCTGGTGGTCAACCTGCCCTGGGCGATCTGTTGATGTGAACAGTGGATCTTTCTTCTGTGTGCGAGGATATGTGATATGTGTCATGTGATGTGGTTCTGTATGTGATGTGTGATGTGGTGGCAGGTATCGCAGTCTAACGGACGTCCCAGTAACCTACTAGTGTCAACCTGGCCCTGGGCGATCTGTTGATGTGTACTGTGGACTTTTTCCTCTCTTCGTCACCGCTTCCTTCCTGCACCGATGGCCCTTTGGCAAAACAGGTACTGGTCGCTCCTCTCTCCCCGATCTGCCTGTCTGTTTTGTCCTGTCTGTCTATCTGCCTGCCTGCCTCTCTCTCTCTCTCTGTTCTCTCTCCCCTCTCTCTCTCTCTCTCTTCTCTCTCTCTTTCTCTCTCTCTCTCTCTCCCTCTCTCTCTCGCTCTCCTCTCTCTCTCTCTCTGTATGCCTGTCTGTCTGCGGCCTGCCTGCTGCCTGTCTCTCACCTTCTTTCTTTCTTTCTGTCGGTCTGTCTGTCTGTCTATCCGTCTCTCTCTCTCTCTCTCTCTCTCTCTCTCTCTCTCTCTCTCCACTGCTGTCCTCTCCCTCTCTCTCTCTCTCATTCTCTCTGATTTCTCTCTCTCTCCTCATTCTCTCTCTCTCTCTCTCTCTCGCTCTCTCTCTCTCTCTCTCTCTCTCTCTCTCTCTCTCTCATCTCTCTCCTCTCTCTCTTCTGTGAGTGGTGTGTGTGTGTGTGTGTGTGTGTGTGTGTGTGTGTGTGTGTGACCCCACTTTCCTCGTTCATTTTTCTCTGTTCTCTCTCTCTCGTTCTCTCTCCTCTCTTCCTCTCTCTCTCCTTCTCTCGCATTCTCTCTCTCCTCTCCCCTCTCGCCGCCCTCTCGTCTCCTCTCTCTCTCAGCCCTCTCTCTCTCTCTCTCACCTCGCCCCTTCGTCTCACTTCTCTCTCAATCTCTGCGTGCATCTCCGTGAGTGTTCTTCTTCTACCGCCCTCTCTCTCTCTTCTCTCTCCCACAACCACTCTCTCCTCTCTCTCCTCTCTCTCTCTTCCTCTCTCTCTCTCTCGCTCTAGCATGATTACTTTATTCAATATGAATGTTATAGTCCAACGGATTTGTTTGCTGATGACTCACCTCCAAAAAGCAAACATAGAAAAACATCTCCAGGGAAACCCTGCTGATGAGTCAGATTGTTTCATTCAAGTTCAATGTAATATATCCAGCCAAAATACATCCAGGCAATATACAACGTATAACAGAAGAAACTACTCGTCAAAGCACTTGTTTGCTCCTCTCTGTCTAAAACTTGATTTTGAACACCTCTTCTGCTAAAACACGTAGATGAGTAATGATTTCGCACTTTCAAAAATTGACTGAAAAAGGAAGTATATATTTGCAATGTTATGGATGTTGAAGCAGGTGGTGATGACAACGGTCACAATGACATCAACGATGACATGATACCGGTGACGATGCAGTAAATCGCCAAATTCTAACAGATGGATTGCGCTCACTTTAAAGAAATCAGTGAATCGTAAAACAGGTGGCCGCGAAGGAATACTTGGTGAGATGCTAAAACATTCGTGTAAATCTGATTTGTAGTTAGGTTTTGTCACGAAGTTTTTTGATGCTCTGTTTGATAGAGGTGTCTTTCCTGAACTGTGGACTGAATCTTTTATTCTTCCTTTGTATAAAGAAAAAGTATGTTGATAATCCAAAACCAGTTTAGAGGTATTTCTTTATGTAATGTTTGAGGTAAACATACAGTTTTATTACCGACTTAAGGCTGTAGGATTGGGTAGAAGAAAAGAACTTAACTGGTCAATGGCAAGCTGGATTTGATGACATTCGTGCAAAAATAGTCTTGTCTTAATAGTAAATTATGTGAAGGATTATGTATTTGAAAAAAAAAAGCCTTTGATCTGGTTAACGGTAGTGTTGTATGATATTTCGTTTAAAAATGGAATAAGAAAAAAAAAATGTCAATGTGTCATGAGCATGTGTACGAAAAGGGGGGTCTCTTACCAGTAACAAATATTGCACGACTGGTGTTAAGCAAGGGGATTATGCAGGCCATTATTGTTTTCCTTGTTTATTAATGAACCGATATTAGATTCTCACTCTCCTTTTAGCATACGATGTTGCATTAATGTCTGAAACTAGTACTGGTTGCGACAGAACTTCTGCGTTTCAGTTACAAATAAACATGAATTAAAAAGATTATATTATTGTGTTTAGAAACAGTGTTATTCTTCCCCCAGAGAAGAGTGGACATATAATGGGTTCAATGTGCCCGTACTGAATATATATAAATACCCTGGTATTTTCGTTACAACGACCTCAAGCTTTATCTTAAAGATCCTGCAAGTAAAACTAAAATAAGTATATTGTGTGTTTTGAGGAAGTTCACGCTCTTAAATAATGAGCCCCTGACTTTGCTTTTCAAATCATTTTGCATTCACGTTCAACCAGTGTTACAGTATGGTTCTGAGCTATGGGGTTTGATTCTGCTTCTATGCATATACAGAAAGTTCATTTGTACGTTCTGAAGAAATTTATTGGGTTTCAAATGAAAACAGCGATTGATTTGATATATGGAGGGAAAGGTAGATATCCTGTGTATATATACTTTATCCTATATCCTATATATTGTACTTTGACATGTGTGTGCGTGCGTGCGTGCGTGCGTGCGTGCGTGCGTGCGTGCGTGTGTGTGTGTGTGTGTGTGTGTGTGTGTGTGTGTGTGTGTGTGTGTGTGTGTGTGTGTGTGTGTGTTTCAGTGGTCAAATGTATTCGTTAGCTTTGAGGATAGCAAAAATTGAACCCCACAGATTGGCTTACGAAGCCTGTACGATGGTTGCAGAGTTTTATGTTAAGGGTGAGAAAACTGGATCTCAAATGTAAGACTAAAACTGTATGAAAATGTTTTGGTTTTGGATGGGACAATCAAGGTGTTGTTGATATTAATGCTTTTATTCAAGAGATTTGGCAAAAGACTGATTGCAACTTGCAGAGATGGAACTCACATGTTGAAGACAGTAGATTTGTTATTTACAGAATGTGAAATCCTATGCACTGTTGTCAACGGTTATTGAAAGACACATGAAATATACCATAACAAAGTTCATATTTGATATTTCAGATATCTATGCACGTTTTTCAGAGTTAAAAAATGGTTAATGATCATATGAGTATTTGTCCATTATGTCACAAATCACGAGAAAATGAAATTCATTTTGTTCTTTCATGTCCGGAATCAAGTCATCTGAAACAACAATCTCCTTTATCCCATACTACTAACTGCTATTGCCATATCATCACCAAAAGTGGTAGTAATCCCGTCTTTATTTATTTTTTCAATATTTTGATCACATCATTACCATTATTAGTATTCCTATCAGTAATATAATTATCATCATCACTACCTTGACTCACACATTATCTCCCTTCTG
>JADBJO010021625.1:0-29254 GCA_016801955.1 Conus betulinus
AAATTTGTATTTGCACCCCATCAGATAAAATAGAACTCTGCTTACAAGGTTCACTGTGTCGTGTGTGTTTTTTCTGTCCCGAAAGCTGTGCGATCTTTCAGCCACATTCTTAAACTAGAAACTTGACCACAAGATGAATATCCATCCAGTTGCACTGCTGTTCAGACACTTTCCTGTGAAACCTGATTGATGTTTACAGCGTTGGGAATGGACGACACACGTATGGATCTGTCCAGTTTGATGAGGGAGGGGCCCGCAGCATTCCAACCACACCAGTGCCTCAGCAGGCCTCTGCACCAGGTGGGTCTTGGTGCCTCTCGGCTCTCTGCCAACATTGGTTTCTGTCCATCAAAAAGTAGCATGTTCAGAGAAGTTATCTCATCTGAATGCTGATTACCTGACCTTTGTACAGAACTTCTCACTAGATGATAGAAAATCGAGTTATCTTCAAGGGGTGTGAGAGAAGTCTTGCTACTTTATCTGCAGTACAGGTGAACATCTGCCAGAGGACTGCATCTTGCGTTGTGCTGAGGTGTCGGGGATTCTGTATTGTTTTCGTGGAACCTTGGTATATTAACTACGTGATATGTACATGTGAAAATTAGGCTGTGAAAGTAATTTGGCAAGCAGAGGAAGATGTCCCTGAAAACATGTTGGAGGGTTTTTTTCTGTGTATGTGTGTGTGGTGTGTGTGTGTGTGTGTGTGTGTGTGTTTTTTCCATGTCACTTCGGTGGCATTGCACCCACACAGCTTACTGCAGACCCCAGTCCACAGTCACAGCCTGGACTGTCCCACCATAGCCCAGACACAGGTAATCCACATTGACCACATGGACCAGTCAGTGTCAGGTCATCATGTAGCCACCCCCCTCAAAGGAGACTGCACTGCTGCTGATTCCACTGCAGGGGTGCACGTTCTGATCCCACGTACACAGCACACACCACCCCCTAATCTAGCACATGGAAGATGATGAGATCATACAGCTCCTTTCGGGGGGGGGGGGGGGGGGAGGGAGAGGGGAGGGTGTACACTTGACTTTTTGGAACCAGCTTTTTATGAATCCAGAGAAGTCTGACCATTTGATGATAGATTTATATCCCTCGGGGCTGTTGTTTGTAATAACTTTCTTGTTATGGTGGATTATGTCTGAGTGAAAGTCTTGATGGTAGATTTATATCCCTCAGAGGTCAGAGCACTGGCCACTTCCACAGCGTTCCAGCACTCTGTCCTCTTGCGCCATCTCCTGGAGGCAGCCTACTGGCGTTCGGAAAACCCTTACATAAACTTTTATTATGGGATATCCTCATGACCAGGGCTGATGGTTCTAAAAGAATCTCCTTTGTGGCGGCCAATGCAGCCATATTGGTTAACCCCAAGAACCACTAGGGCGCTCTGCCGTCCTCCGATTCCTTTAAATTCTGCTATGGTCTGACATGGTACAGTATATGATGCCAAATGGGGAGTTTTTATTAACTCCCTGTTTGGCTAGTATACTTACCATGTCAGACTCTAATGCCTGCCCTAACCTTCCCCTCTAGCGCCAAGGTTCTTTGGGTTACCTTGTGCGCATGCCTCGCTGAATGAGGTATGGGAAGCAAACATCGGCTTCTTTCCATTGGCGAAGTGGGGTGGGCGTCTTGTGATTGTCGTTATGACTGCATTTGCCACAAAAATTCGGCCTGACAGAGCTGACTGACTGCTGTTGAATGCTATGGTCTGACATGGTAAGTATACTATCCAAACAGGGAGTATAATAAAAACTCCCCCATATATGTATAATGTGTTATATAATATTGCTCACCAGATCCATTACATCTAAGGTCGCTCACAGATGAGTGGAATTGTAGCTTGCAAGGTACAGAGCAAATGTGAAGCAGTCAAGGGAGAGCAGAAAGTTAAGGAGGGAAGCATGACGAATTGCTTAGAAAATGTAACCGCTAGAACATGAAAAGACCTGGTAGTGTTGCTAGAAAGGGGTTGATGCAAGTCCACTGCACAACAGAGCATTGTACGATGGAAGAAAGGTATACCAAGACAGCAAAATACCCAAGAAGTCATGGTAGCTGCATTTGGCCACAAGGGTGAAAAGTGGACATGGTTTTTTATGCTTGAGCCTGAAGCATTAGACACTTTGCAGAGTGTCTCATTACTCTTTTTAGCCATGAAAATGTGATAAAACAGAGCTGGAAAAGTTGGTTTAGCCAGCAAGAGTTTTTGCACAGTAGTATACTTAACCAAGCAAGGATTGTGATAAATCTACATTGTAATCACTATTATAGTATCATATTATTATTACAACAGAACTTTTTCTTGTCAGTTTCCTTCGAAGCGTGGCTGCCATGGCCTCTACGTCCGCTGCTCCGTCTGCCTCCGTCTCCGTCTCCTCCGTGCCATCCACCGTTCCTTCAACAGTGGCACCGGTGTCTGTGGTGACGGCAACATCGACAGGAGCGCAGTCCCACAGGATCTCCACAAGTCGCTGCGCTGCTTGTCGTCTGCCACTGGGGTCACAGAGGGGTCAGAGAGTCAGGGAGAGGGTCAGTTCAGCCGACCACTTCAATTGAGGCGACCAGTCTGGGGAAGAACCCAAGCAGGTGAGTACACCCTGAACACACATGTGTCCAGGTGTAAAATGGTGGACAGACAGACGTTAATTTAACAGGAGAGAAGTTGGATTGGATTTTTTTTTTTTTTTTTTTGTCTAACCTGAAATATGGGTTGCTATGCCTTGGCATGGAATCAGCTGCTATGATCTCCTCTCAAGCTGGAATGCATCGATGATGAGCTCGAAAGGCCAGAATGTTGGCCAACCATCGAACATGTCCACCCTGTTTTGTTTTCAACAGAATTTGTTTAATATACGTACCTTAAAAAAGAAATTTTAAGTACTGTATTTGTCAACATGAACAAATGAATCACAGTATTGTCCTGTGATTCGTTTGTTCATGTTTTAGCAGATACAGTATTAAGAATTTTTTTTTAAGATTTGTTTAGATCTCCCCGCCTGCAGTTCCTCACTTTGCAACAACTTTGTTCAGCGTGTTTCTCTTCATGCTGGAGGGAAAAGCATGAGTTCTTTCAGACTGTGAAGTTGGTTGCTGTTTGTGTAACCAATGAATGGTATTTTGACAGTCAGTTGGAAATTTTGTACGCTTCATTGAAAGCAACCATGATGGCGAGGCCAAGTGGAGAATTCTTTTCGTTTTAGGCTAAATAAAAAGTAAACAATAACTACTAGCATTCCAAATGTCTTGAGTAACACCCATCTTTGGTACAGTCCGCATGTTTTTTGCCTGATGCACAGTGAAATGATTTCGTAACTCCACTCAGACTAGTCAGAGGCGGTCTCGTATTCAGTATCATTTGAACTCGAATGCTTGCCACCAATCAGAATCACAGTCAGTTGACTTCACTGTCAGTTTATTTAGCTAGCCCTTCACCATAGATCTGAAAAAAAAAAGAAAAAAAAACCATTTCCCAAGTTTATAGTGGACTGTAATATCATGGTGAATGCTGGGGATGATTGCAAAGTGAATGTGGTGATCAAACTCGCTCTCCTCCTCTGTAACTCTCATTGTTTGGCTTACCCCCTCCTCCCCCAGTCATTCTCCACTTTTAAGTCTCTCCTCTCCTGCTGCTACAAATGTATTCAACATCCAGCTTACTTTTCTTTTTCTCATACTTCCAAACAAAAGCCTTATCCCTATTCGGCATGGAGCGGCGCCATATCATCAGGATTTAAAACAAAAAATAACAAGGGTGAGTAGGGAGCTAACTTCGCCACAGTCCCCAGATAAGCCTGCCACATGACTGCACACAGCGGGTTCAAGGCATTTGTGTCGTATCAGAACTAGTTTCAGTTTTCACACCTGACTAAGCACACAATGGGAGAGCGTCCTAGTTTTGGACAGGTAAGCATATCCTAAAACTACTTTAGCAGTGTAATTCTTTTGCCTCATACTTACTGTCCAGACAAATATTTGGATATCGAAAAGAATGGTGGGAGCCTGCACACCCTTTTTAAAAACTAATTAGCATTTGTACCTCAACATGAAGACTAAATCATTGAATATTAGATGCACAAATGAAAAACAAAAACAAACTTCAACCCTCGTGTGAATACCATGACTTTAAAAGTGCATAGGTATACACCAAGAACTGAGAAATGAATGCCTTGAGTTTTTGAAGTGCACGCTGATAATGGTATCCAGGCGCACATGGTGGGAGAATAAGAAAGCTAATTCATGATGGACAGTGTGTTGAATTAGCTGACAGTAACACAAAAGGAACCCACGGGAAAATCAAGATGTTCTTAATGCTTGTAGAATATGTTTTCAAAAAAAAAAATTTAGGTTTTTGCAACGTATTTTTCAACTGATTTAATTATATCTGTGCTGTAGGAAATCCTTTTCTCTGTAGTTTTTATAGAGATTTGCAGATCAGAACAACTGAACTATTTTTTTTCATTTCATTGATGTTTATTCTTTCAAATGCATCGTAGTCCACCACAATAGTAAGTGATGGCATATGAAAAAAGGAAAACTGTACTATGTCAAACTCTTGCTAGCTATGGCTAGTTTTGCTTACTCTGTGAAAAATTTGGTTGTCTGGTTGAATTATTGGTCAGATGTGGGAATGATGTTTGTTGTTGTTTCTTTCATTGAAAACAAAACCCCTGGTGGATCATGAGTGTTCAGAATAATTGGTTTGTTTTCATTTCTGACAGTGATGTGACCGGGTTCAAGAGGAGGAAGAGGCAGAGGCCACACTGCTGGAAGGAGGAGCGGGTGATGATGATGGTGATGAATCGAGTAAGTTGTTTGCCACCATCAGCATTTTTGGACTCAGAGCTACTCAACTATCAGTATTTTAGGAAATCATAAATAATGCGGGGAACAGTGAACCACAACAATTAGGGTAACTCTTGCTCTCCATGATGAAATAATTGCAGGCCTGTAGCTCCAAACAAATGCTGCTTACAACACAAAATCGCCCAGCAGAAATGACTACACAAGCCCACAGACAAACACGGAGACATCCCCTGAAGAACGATTTCCAAGCTTGTCCCCATATACTGCAGTCTCTGACCTATCTATCCGGCAACAACAACTGGATTATTGAGTAGATGCAATTGAACTTTTATTTCGGAGACTGCCACAGCCTTTTGACCTTGATATAGTCCCGCAAACACAAGGACACAGTACCAATACAGGTAACCTGCAGTATATGAGATTGTTTCGTTTTGATGTCAAGATCAGGGCACTTGCCTCATCCCTTTTCCCTTTGTTGGAGAAAAAGGAGAGGACAGCATAGATGAAGTTTGTGAGAGAAGGAGAGTGGGACAAGTGGTGGGGGGAGGAGGGGATATGAGTGGCTTAGCTAATGGTTGAGAGCTGAAGTGGATCATAGAACCTAGGATCAAGAGTGATTCTGGCTATTCAAGTACCAATGCAGAGACAGTTGCACACTTATTTTGCCTGGTGATCTTAAGTTGGTCCGCCATTTACTCCAACAGCTTCAAATAATCAAAGACTGAGTATCAGCATGTCAGTGAGCCGTTTATAAGAATTGATTTTTTAAAATCTGTCCCCACAGCCCTAAAATAGGTGTTTTTCCTCAGCACCTTAGGCTGGTTGCTGTGGCATGTGAGGATGATGAGGGGAGGGGTGGGGAAGTGATGGTCATCATCATGACCACACTCCGTCAAGTTCAAATGTGTTTACATTGTGACTTTTTTTTTAATACTATTTAGACATACAAGTTGCTGAAGTGCTGCAGTGAAGATAATTGAGAGATAGAAGAACGTGACGCGCTGTCCATCCATGCCTTCCCCCACCTCACCCTTTTTGTCTTTCTAAATCGTCAGATCAGATGGCATCACGTCCATGTTTCTGCGATTAGTTTCCTCCTTTTGACATGGTGACTCTGAAGTGAAAGTTTATTCCAGGTTGAGAAAAACAAGAAGACATGAAAATACTGTTTGTCCCTGCATGGGTTGATATACCCATTGTATATAGTGTGCTTATCACAAAGAATAATGAGAGTTCACAGAAAATGTAATGAGTTGGATAGAAACATACAGTTGACACATAATGAGGCAGGAGCAATGCATGAATCTTGCCGTTAATGTCTCTGATAGACGAAAGAGTAAGCAGGGCGTCTCGACTGAAAATGTGGTTTCTCTAGATGCCCTGAATACAGGGGTGAGCTAGAGAGCATTTTTGAAGTCACAGATATATGAATCGAATGCCGCGGTGAGTGGTTCCCAACAAACGAATCACATTAATCATGCTGGACCAAGACCAAGGTTGTGACAGTGTTTTGGTTTAAAAAAATCCAAATCTCCATGGTGAGCAAGTCATAAACCCAACATGCATCAGAGAATCGGCTTGATGTTTCGGAGTGCTCTGATGTCTATATATTGTTGTCATTTTTGGGGCCCTAATTCTGCTGTTGTCAGAGAGTACCATCAAGCTAGGATCCAAAGAAGTAGTATGGAAATCCTTCACAATCATCTGGCCCATCTTTCGGCATCAACTTCCAGCCAGCCGCAGCACAGCCGCCAGCAGCTCGGTCACGCCTCATTGCGACCACCGCGTGCCGGTCCACGATCACCATCCACAAATAGGCTTAGCCAAGCCCGACCAGGGGCCGTGGGAGCTATACCTGGAGGGCAGTGTCCAGATGGGGTGTGCACACCACCACACAGGCATGCCCGGTCAAATGGGCATGAGAAGACCAAACCCCCGTTGATTCGATCTTGGACATTTTTTATTCTTATTTCTTCAAATATTCGTGGTACTAGAGTGGGTGTATCTCGGTAAAGTGGAAGGAATATGTGACTAACTATTACCTGCAATAGAAAATATGTTGGCCTTGAGCTCAGATGGGAACAAATGACCTTGCATTTCCTTCAATCATATTTCTGAACTCGGGCACGTTATACCAAAATGTCATTTAAGGGTTTTTTTTTACCAAATGATGGTCAGACATGCAGTGAATTATAGCCCCATGCATGGAGAGTCTTTAGTGCTTTGACAGGTCAGTGTTGCCCAGAATTATTACAGTGCTTGTGTTTGTTGAAGAAATGGGATTATAATGGGATTGAAGCCTCTGAAAGGGCTTTGATGGTATGTTGAATGGTGTGTTGGCATTGTTCTGCTCCAGTGGTAGGAAGTTTGAAAATGGCATGTGTGTTGATTTGCAACCATTGTTCGAAAGGTTTGGAAGGCATGTATATTATTTGCACCAGTGTTGGAAGGTTGAGCACTGTGTGAATTGGTAGTACCCATGTGTTCGACTGTATGTCATTGTGGAAAAACCAATGCTGGACATGCGCAAGTTTGCTGCCACTAATAAGAGGACAATAAAAGGATTTTGCTACCATTGTGTAAACTATTCGTACCAGCTTTGTTTTCTTACCCTCTTTTCTTTGAAATTCATACTTTTGGTGAACTGTTTACTACTAGATTATTTTTTCTGATTGTGGACAGTTTTTATTATGCAACCATTATGTCTTCTCTTCTCCATTTGAAACCATTACGAAATTTCCATTCATTCTTTGTTTTTAAGGATTTTTTTTTTTGTTTTTTCTTTATATAATCAAAGGGTGGTATTCTCCATTCTTGGAGACAAAGACATTTACAGTGTTCCTTATGAAATTGGAGTGATAGTCTACACAGTTTTTTTTTTCTTGGGGCATACAAGGCTTGAACCTGTAACATTTTCAGTTTCTCATTTGACTCTCATTTTGATTTAGATTAGGAGGGAAATGAGGACTTTACGGACTGCAACTGCAAGTTCCTAGTTACAATACTTTTCAGCACGTGACAGAAAGCTGGTCGAGTGCTTGCTTTAATGTGTTTACATACCATATCAAGTTGATGTACTACATGAAAGAATGGAATGAACCTGTCTATTTTTCTCTGCTTATATAAAAAAACAGAAAGCCCTGAAGAGGAACCAGTCAGACGAATCCCTAGTTGGCACAGAATACCAACATTTATCGATAATTGTTTACAGTGCACATTTGTCTTGGTAATATTTAAAATTAGGGGAAAGAATATTCATTTTTGTGACAACCTTTTGCCATAGATTTTCTTTTTTTTGTGTGTGTGTGATTGTTAAATATGTTGTCAGTCCGTTTGTCAGTGTTGAGTGTCATTGATGATTTCCATAATGTGTATTCAGTGCTTGTTGTTAATTTCTTAGATATTTTCTGTATTAGGTGATGATCATGTCAGTATATAGTTGTTTTCACAAAACAAAACATAAGAAATTGATTAGTTATCAGATGCACATTATTGAAAGGTGGGGGGAAAAAAAAAGCAAGTACTGATTTGAGCATCACCCACCCCCCCACCTACGTATCCCACATCCCCCCCACCCCCTACCAGCCATGCCATTTTGGTCGCCCCCTCATTTTCTGATCTTAATTTGACCTCCACTGATGCACACACAAGAATCACATCATAGTTACATGAAGGAGCAAGGGCAGACTGACTGCCTTACAGCATGGTCGCCTTTATCTTACAAACCCCAGTCGTAAATGTTTAAAACCCCATTTCATAAGAGAGGGAGGGTTTGAAAACCAATAGCCTGGGACAGTCATGTTTGACTGGTTGTACGTGCACTACTGTGAATGCGATGAACGGATTTGGGCACCATGCACTCAACCCACTCCTCTACCTCTTAAAAAAGAAATAGACACCACAGAACATTTTTTTTTTTGTTTCTATAAGATGCACGTTTTCATTTCTCTTCATCATTTCAGACATCATCTCTATACATGAATGTGGTTTTCATTGTTTTTTAATTCATGACACCACCTGAAAACCTACTTTTCAATGTTACATGTGTTCGAAATATTAATTATATTTGAAAGACAGTCTGAAGGCTGGCTCTCTCTTTTTTTTCCCCCTTTCACATTTTTTTTGTTTCTTGTCTTTGCTCATCTATGTGAATAAAGTCAATTTGCATTCATGTGGGTGTTACGAGTGCTGTCATATGCATGCAAAGTAAACAAGTGTTTGAGAGCCTTTTATTTCTTTCATTTTCTCACACAGACATATAGAGGACTTGAATAAATCCGCTTTCTTGTCCGCTTGTTAATCAGTTATGCCCAGTTCTTCACAGATCTTTTAATACACATGTGCACGTCCATGATACTGGGAAATGGCTTTGGGACATGGGCACTTTGCATTCAGTCTGATGCTTATTTAAGCTGACTGTCCATATAATCTCACCATTCACAAGATGTGTGGAATTATGAATAGTAAACTTACTGTTTTGAGGACAATGGAGCCCAGAGTGAATAATGGAACTTCTCGTTGTGTGGGCAGTGAATCGGAGCACAATGTGTCGTTGCATTACATTCAAGGATCAGGAAACGATCAAATAGAATGCAATTGGGAGTGAGGTCACATGCATTTGATTTTAAGACAATCTCATGCCTAAAATGTGATTTCAAGTGTTTGAGAGTTTCACTTGCATGTTTTTTAATTGGCTGCCATTTCATAAGTTACAGATGGAAACGAAGCCATAGCAGTCAAAAAAAAAATTTTGGTTTACTGCTTAAAATTTGTTATTTTCAGACACTTTATGGCCATTCATACAAATTAGTGTACTACCTCTAATAAAAGATGTATTTTTGTATTCTCAAAAGTGTGTGTGCTTAGTAGATAACCCCTTATTTTGGCGTCATATACTGTACCATGTCAGACCATAGCCTTCAATTCCTGTACCTCATTCGACTTCGGCCTGTCGCCCAAGCAAGATAAGTCTTGTGCTCTGTCTCGCCTATACTTTGCCTTTGTGTAAAGATTGCTTGTGTTCGCATTCTTGACTCATTCACTTGTGGCTTGCGCTAAACCTTAGTACACTTGCCGTGTGAGGCTATCGGTGGGCTAGCATTTCTAGCAATTAATTCATTTTTCGCGATCGTCGTTGTCCCGGTTCGTGGTTTATCCGCGTAACCCGGTTCGTCGTTTATCTGCGTTTTACACACGCCAGTTTGTTTGTTTGGCGTTGTCCTTTGGCACCCTCGAGTTCCTGGGCTTTCTAGACCTCGCTCGCCTTCTCCTTAAGGCCCTCCTGCTCTTTATTTCCCCCTCACGCCACTACTTTGTGCGACGATCGCGTTGCCACTCTCGGCCGCCTCTTTCTTTGCGCCGGTCGGGCTTTCACCCCTTCGCCTCATCGTAATAAGTCCACCGTGCTACACGTGGTTTAGCGACTACATTTCTCGTGTTTCTACACATTTGCTTTCGCTTGTGTCTTCATTTATCATTCGTTCTGCAACTCGTATAGCAATCGCGATCTACCTTCGCGATCTACTTTGTTTTTCCACATGGATCTGTACTTCATTCACGCAGCATTACTCAGCACTTTTCGGTGACGGTGCTGTGGACCGGTGATCGAGTTTCTCACGATTTCTCGATCCCCTGACACATCACACGCGCGATTTATCGCTCACCTACTACCCCTCGTGCTTGGTATATTTATATCTCTGTGCTGGTATATTAGCTTGTGTATTTTACCTCTACGCACGGCCGATCGAGGTTAATTATCCCTTGCTCGATCAACCGTCGTGTCTCCCCTTTGCGATCGTGTGCTCCGATTTGCTCGGCACCATTGCCCAACATGGTGAAGGACTTCCGTCGGGTCGAGCCACTCTACCTTTCAGAAGTCGCTCACATTCCCGGAGAACCCCGGGTCGATTCCGATCCTGAGCAAACCGTTCTTACCATGGAAGAACGGACGGCCGAGGTAGATGGAGACGACCTTTCCGCGGAGGGGACGCGGGATCTTTCCTCCTCTACCCGACCGCCGGACGCACGACCGCTGCGTTCGAAAGATACAAGGCAAGCGGCCGCCATTTAACAAATGTCTCTCTTTTGACCTGCCCAGAAAATCAAAGGGCAAGGCCCCCCTCAAAGGGCCGAGTCAAGCCAATCATCATCGAAAATTCTCCGTCTCCTTTGGCCAGCTTGCCTTCTACCTTTCCTGCGCAAAGCGAGACCTCTGGTCTGTTATGCGCATCACGCGATACCCTCGGCCCCCCGGGGACCTTTGCCGAGACGCGAGACAGGCACGGGTGACGGGCTTGGGCAGGAATCACCACCCGTCACTCGCCTCTATGAGCCGCGGGTCCCAGTTCTCTCCCCCCCAACTGGACTCGCGATCTCATGACGCTTACCCCACCGTGCACAGGTGCAGCCAACACCCCTGCACGAGGAGCGTCCTACTAACTCCGGATGCAGTTTTATAGTCACGTCGTGGCAGGACCATGGGCATGGCTATAATTCTGGGCGTATGGCCACACCGGGTTTTGACGCGGGCCGTGTCCATACACAAGGACGGTCGACCAACCCGAGTCGACCGTCGCAGGTTCCCCTAGGGGTACAGGACGTTGGGGAGTCGACCTACTGGGCTCCCCACTTGGGGCAACGTCCGCGGTCCCGTTCCTCCGGGGGGAGGATCTACCAGCGGGGCCATGGGTAACCTGGCCTATCCCTCTTGGGGAGGGAACACGGGGCCGCAGCCAATCCAACCCGCACATAGGTGGGTATGGGGCTTGGCTACCGTGCTCCCTTCCTCACCACCCTCCCCTGCCTCCTCGGAGGCCCACACCAGGATGGTCCTGGAGCTCGGGGGCTAACGCTCCGGATCCAGGGGGGGGGGGGGGGTCTTACGACAGACCACGGTCTCTCGATACCCCCCCCCCCCCCCCCCCGGTGTCCCAGGTTTACCCCGGTCCCTGGGGAGACCCTGCACAGACCCCAGGGCCACCACAGCCCACCTACCTCCCCAGGGACCAGTGGCTCTATGCCCCCGAGAGAGACCAGTGGCTTAATCCCCACACACAATCTGAACAGCTCTATGGTCACATGTGGGACCCAGCCTCATCCACCTGGGTTGAACCTTGGTCTCCCACCTCGGGGGCGCTGTCCGATCGGCAGGCTGGGCTCCCCCACCCTAGTCTGGCCGCCGAGCAGAGAGCCACGAGGGACCCGCCCTCACACACACACACACCACACACACACCACACACACCACTACCAACGAGGGCGGGACCCTCATGCCCCGTGCAGTTGCCTCCTGAGGAAGGTCCCTCTCAACCTTCCCAGGAAGACCCCCCCACAGACTGAGGACGAGGCGAGGAGGATGAACTCTTCTCCTTATACGACGTGTGGCACCATTGAACGGTTTTGACCGGACTTGGTGACGAGGGATGTCCCACCATCTAAAGATCTCCTGGCGTTCCCCTAGATCGTCTCCTGGCGTTCCCCGCCCCCCCCCCCCCCTCCCCCAGCCCGCGATCTAAACCCAGGATCGTCGCACCTCAGTCCATCACATCCCTTTGGGAGGGTCCAGCAACTCGCACCAGGGGTGCGCAAGCCGTCCCCCCGCCAGGGCAAGACCTCTCCCCAGCGCCTAATGCGGCCACCGTCGGCACCCTCCTCGGGGTCCGCAGAAGGCACCCAGTTGCCTCCTTATTCACAGACAATCCTGCAACCAGGGAGTTTGGCATTTCCCAAGCAGATTGTCACCTGATCCCCAACCGGGCCCCCCTACTTCGGGCTCCATCTCCTTTAAGGCCTTAAAGGACTGGGACCGGTAGCCCAGATGGGCATCCTACACACCACTGTCGGCATGCCTATCTTGGCATGGTCCTGCAGCGGGCGGAGGTACTCTGGCCGGCAGATGACGGCACTGTCCCAAGTTCCGAGACACACCAAGAGACGGACTCCTCGCAGTTCAGCGATCCTTTTATGCGACACCTGGTTAACAGGATCTCGCATCACCTTTCTGCTGCGGCGGACAGCAGCGCAGCCACAAGCCACTTTAATTGCCTGTTGGTAGCGAGAGATGCCGTGCTAGCATGGTCCACTCTCTCCTCAGCGCTCAAGGCGTCCCTGCGATGCATCCTGGGCCCTGGACCACCTTCGCTCTCTTTGGCGACTATTCCACCACTACCATATCACAATCTGTCGAGGAAAGCAAGCAGCCGCGTCCCTTGTGCCTAGGCCTCTGCAGCCACGCCCTGCTAGGCCCCCTGTGCGTTCCTATCCTGCCTCCGCCATGCCCAGACCTTATCCCGGCAGGCACCATCTCACACCGCAGGCCCCGCCAAAGCGCCCCCAAAATTCTGCTAGGCCAAATCCGAAACTCTCCCCAACAGAATTTTCGGTTTGGAACTTTTTAGCATTGAAGAACTTCCATGGAAGTGTGCCAGTGTGATGATGTCCAATTTGTTTAACACAACAAACGTATCCATTTTGAGTGGACACTTCAGCTTTATAAAAAAAAATGCATAAAACCCATTTTGTTTGCAAAATTATTTTACTTCACAAGACAAACGCATAACACATTACATCAAATCAGCTGCATCCACATTTTTTTCTGTGAGTTCTTTAATGGATTATCCAAGTCAGTTTACCAGCCAACATTTCACCTGTTTCCCAGTATCATGGATGTGCACACATCTTTAAAAACAGTACTCTGCTCGACTGGTTGTCATAGTTCAGCAATCCATTTATGTTTACACCATGAGTCAGTTAAAATCATTTGACCTTTGATTCAGAGGTATTCACAGGCTTGACAAAATTGAAACAAAAGCAGCAGCCTCCAAACCAAAAAAGCAGTTGTATTCAAATAATCTCACAAAATATAAAATAATCCGAGATCTACATCAAGATGTAAATTAGCTTTAAAATGAGCATCACAACAATGTAATCTTTAGAGGAGTAAAAACAACTTCTGCAATCACTTGGAAACACATACAAGGTCATTGCACCAACATCACAGCTGGAATGGAAAACCACCCAAAAAAAACTGTATCAAATCCTTTAAAACTGAGCAGCAATCAACAACCATCACTTTTTAGAGGCTTTCAATGAACTATGTTTTCAGTAAAGTAGCACAACAGTTTGTTGGCCAAACTACAGGAGAGGATGGGTTGGGAGACCATGTTCATTTTCCAATGGGATTCTTTCTGTTTTTTCCCATCGTTTCTGCGACATTTAAAGGGCGCATCTTTATCAAAGAGGGACATGACACAACCCAAAAAGAGGAGAAAAAAGCATGCTTTTTAGAAAAAAAAATGATAGATCACACTGACCATGGGGAAAGACTGGGATAATACTGCCTTTTGAGATGCAAATGCAGCAAAGTGTGTCACTGGGGTGTGTGTGTGTGGCCATTGCATCATGTCATTTCAACACAACATTCTAATTCCAATATTGCTTCATCCATGACATATCTCAGACTTCTTCTTTCAATTTGTTCATGAACAATATTTTTATTTTTCACCCACCAGTGTGAAGTTCAGCTCTCTTTTCCAGCTGTGAGAGACTAGATAGATAGAGTCAAACATTATTTCTGACATCAGCATTTTGATTTTTGCTCATTAAAACTTGAGCAATCATCACTTTGCATCTGCCAAGCATGAAAAACCATTGCTCTTCACAGGTCTAAGGCCTAAAATGAGTGCAATATGGTTACATCCCTGGTTTCAGCACAAAAAGCAACCACCAGACCATTAACCCCTAATGTTGGTCAACAACACCAGACCAGCAACTCTTAACTGAAGTCCTTTTAACCATTGTTATGGCACAATCAAGGCAATTATACAATACAAAGGCATCCTTTTTTAATGCCATCAATGTTTAATCTATGTAAACTGACCTGTCACCTTTTCAACAGCTATACTACTGTGGGTCTTGAACGCTCGTTCAAGACCCACAGTTATAGCTTGAAATGGTTGACAGGGTCAGTTTCATAGATTTAACATTGATGGCATTAAAAAATGACTTTTTATTGTATAATTCTTGAGTGTTGCATAACACTGGTAAAGGACTTTTCAGTTTAAGAGTTGCTGGTCTGGTGTTGTTGACCAACATTAGTTAATGGTCTGGTGGTGCTTTTTGTGCTGAACTCAGGGATGTAACATTATTGCCTCATTTTAGGCTTGAACCTGTGAAGAGCAATGGTTTTCATGCTTGGCAGATGCAAAGTGATGATTGCTCAAGTTTTTATGAGCAAAAATCAAAATGCTGATGTCAGAAATAATGTTTGACTGTATCTATCTAGTCTCTCACAGCTGGTTAAAAGAGAGCTGAACTTTCACCCTGTTGTGAAAATAAATATTTGTTCATGAACAAATTGAAAGACGTCTGAGATATGTCATGGATGAAGCAATATTGGAATTAGAAATGTGTGTGTTGAAACGACATGATGCAATGGCCCACACACACCCAGTGACACTTTGCTGCATTTGCATCTCAAAAGGCAGTATTTAATCCCAGTCTTTCCCCATGTCCGTGTTGATCTATCATTTCTTTTTCTAAAAAGCATGCTTTTTTCTCTCTCTTTTGGGTTGTGTCATGTCCCTCTTTGATAAAGATGCCCTTTAAATGTCGCAGAACAGATGGAAGAAAACAGAAAGAATCCCATTGGAAAATGAACATTCTCCCAACCCATCCTCTCCTGTAGTTTGGCCAACAAACTGTTGTGCTACTTTACTGAAAACATAGTTCATTGAAAGCCTTAAAGTGATGGTTGTTGATGCTGCTCAGTTTTAAAGGATTTGATACATTTTTTTTTTGGGTGGTTTTCCATTCCAGCTGTGATGTTGGTGCAATGACCTTGTATGTGTTCCAAGTGATTGCAGAATTTTTTTACTCCTCTAAAGATTACATTGTTGTGATGCTCATTTTAAAGCTCATATTACATCTTGATGTAGATCTCGGATTATTTATTTTGTGAGATTATTCTGAATACAACTGCTTTTTGGTTTGGAGGCTGCTGCTTTTGTTTCAATTTTGTCAAGCCTGTGAATACCTCTGAATCAAAGGTCAAATGATTTTAACTGACTCATGGTGTAAACATAAATGGATTGCTGAACTATGACACCAGTCGAGCAGAGTACTGTTTTTAAAGATGTGTGCACATCCATGATACTGGGAAACAGGTGAAATGTTGGCTGGTAACTGACTTTGATAATCCATTAAAGAACTCACAGAAAAATGTGGATGCAGCTGATTTGATGTAATGTGTTATGCGTTTGTCTTGTGAAGTAAAATAATTTTTGCAAGCAAAATGGGTTTTATGCATTTTTTTTTTCTAAAGCTGAAGTGTCCACCCAAAATGGCGTAAACAAATTGGACATCATCACACTGGCACACTTCCATGGAAAGTTCTTAAAAGTCCAAACCGAAAATTCTGTTGGGGAGTTGGGCGCTTGGCGGGGCCTGCGTGTGAGATGGTGCCTGCCTGGGATAAGGTCTGGGCCTGGCGGAGGCAGGATAGGAACGCACAGGGGGCCTAGCAGGGCGTGGCTGCAGAGGCCTAGGCACAAGGGACGCTGCCTGCTTGCTTTCCTCGACAGATTGTGATATGGTAGTGGTGGAATAGTCGCCAAAGAGCGACTGGTCCAGGCCCAGGATGCATCGCAGGGACGCCTTGAGCGCTGAGGAGAGAGTGGACCATGCTAGCACGGCATCTCTCGCTACCAACAGGCAATTAAAGTGGCTTGTGGCTGCGCTGTCCGCCGCAGCCGAAAGGTGATGCGAGATCCTGTTAACCAGGTGTCGCATAAAAGGATCGCTGAAACATGCGAGAGTCCCGTCTCTTGGTGTGTCTCGGAGCCCGAGTGGGACAGTGCCGTCGCCTGCCGGCCAGAGTACCTCCGCCCGCTGCAGGAGCATGCCAAGATAGGCGTCCCGGCAGTGGTGTGTAGGATGCCCATCTGGGCTACCCGGTCCCAGTCCTTTAAGGCCTTAAAGGAGATGGAGCCCGAAGTAGGGGGGCCGGTTGGGGATCAGTCGACAATCTGCTTGGGAAATGCCAAACTCCCTGGTTGCAGGATTGTCTGTGAATAAGGAGGCGACTGGGTGCCTCTGCGGGCCCCGAGGAGGGTGCCGACGGTGGCCGCATTAGGCGCTGGGGAGAGGTCTTGCCCTGGCGGGGGGACGGCTTGCGCACCCCTGGCGCAAGTTGCCGGACCTCCAAAGGGATGTGATGGACTGAGGTGCGACGATCCTGGGTTTAGATCGCTGGGCTGGGGGGGCCCGACGATCTCGGGGAACGCCAGGAGATCGTCAGAGGGTGGGACATCCCTCGTCACCAAGTCCGGTCAAAACCGTTCAATGGTGCGCACGTCGTACAAGGAGGAGAAGAGTTCATCCTCCTCCTCGTCCTCAGCCTGTGGGGGGTCGTCTTCCTGGGGAGGTTGAGAGGGACCTTTCCTCAGGAGGCAAACGGGTGCATGAGGGTCCCGTGTTGGGTAGTGGGGGTGGGTGGGGTGGTTGGGGGTGTGTGGTGTGGGAGTGAGGGCGGGTCCCTCGTGGCTCTCTGCTCGGCGGCCAGACTAGGGTGGGGGAGCCCGGCCTGCCGATCGGACAGCGCCCGAGGTGGGAGACCAAGGTCGACCCAGGTGGATGAGGCTGGGTGCCACATGTGACCATAGAGCTGTTCAAGTTGGGTGTGGGGAGTTAAGCCACTGGTCTCTCTCTGGGGGGCATAGAGCCACTGGTCCCGGGGAGGTAGGTGGGCTGTGGCGGCCCTGGGGTCTGTGCAGGGTCTCCCCGGGGACCGGGGTAACCTGGGACACCGGGGGGGGGGGGGGGGGGTATCGAGAGACCGTGGTCTGTGTCGTACCCTCCCCGGGAGCGTGCAGAGCTCCAGACACGTCCTTGGTGTGGGCCTCCGAGGAGGCAGGGGAGGTGGTGAGGAGGGGGGCACGGTAGCCAAGCCCCCTACCCGCCTATGTGCGGGTTGGATTGGCTGCGGCCCCCCGTGTTCCCTCCCCAAGAGGGATAGGCCAGGTTACCCATGGCCCCGCTGGTAGATCCTCCCCCCGGAGGAACGGGACCGCGGATGTTGCCCAAGTGGGGAGCCCAGTAGGTCGACTCCCCAACGTCCTGTACCCCTAGGGAACCTGCGACGGTCGATCGGGTTGGTCGACCGTCCTGTGTGTAGGACACGGCCGGCGTCAAAACCCGGTGTGGCCATATGCCCAGAATTATAGCCATGCCCATGGTCCTGCCACGATGTGACTATAAAACTGCATCCGGAGTTTAGTAGGACGCTCCTCGTGCAGGGGTGTTGGCTGCACCTGTGCACGGTGGGGTAGAGCGTCATGAGATCGCGAGTCCAGTTGGGGGGGGAGAACTGGTGACCCGCGGCTCATAGAGGCGAGTGACGGGTGGTGATTCCTGCCCAAGCCCGTCACCCGTGCTGGTCCGCGTCTCGGCAAAGTCCCAGGGGCCGAGGGTCGCGTGATGCTGCATAACAGATAGAGGTCTCGCTTTGCGCAGGAAAGGTAGAAGGCAAGCTGGCCAAAGGAGACAGAGAATTTCGGTGAGATGATTTGGGCTTGACTTGGCCCTTTAAGGGGAGCCTTGCCCTTTGATTTTCTGGGCAGGTCAAAAGAGAGACATTTTTTATTAATGGCGGCCGCTTGCCTTGTATCTTTCGAACGCAGCGGTCGTGCGTGCGTCCGGCGGTCGGGTAGAGGAGGAAAGATCCTGCGTCCCCTCCGCGGAAAGGTCGTCTCCATCTACCTCGGCCCTCCGTTCTTCCATGGTAAGAACGGTTTGCTCAGGATCGGAATTGACCCGCGGTTCTCCGGGAATGTGAGCGACTTCTGAAAGGTAGAGTGGCTCGACCCGACGGAGTCCTTCACCATGTTGGGCAATGGTGCCGAGCAAATCCGGAGCACACGATCGCAAAGGGGGAGACACGACGTGATCGAGCAAAGGATAATTAACCTCGATCGGCCGTGCGTAGAGGTATAAATATACAAGCTAAATACACAAGCACAGAGATATAAATAAACCAGCACGAGGGGTAGGTGAGCGATAAAATCGTGCGTGTGATGTGCCAGGGGATCGAGAAATCGTGAGAAACTCGATCACCGTAAACAGCACTGTCACCGAAAAGTGCTGGGTAACGCTGCGTGAATGAAGTACAGATCCAGTGGAAAACAATGTAGATCGCGAAGGTAGATCGCGATTGCTATAGGCACGTTGAAGAACGATAAATGAAGACACAAGCGAAAGCAAATGTGTAGAAACACGAGAAATGTAGTCGCTAAACCACGTGTAGCACGGTGGACTTATTATGATGAGGCGAAGGGTGAAAGCCCGACCGGCGCAAAGAAAGATGGCGGCCGAGAGTGGCAACGCGATCGTCGCACAAGTAGTGGCGTGAAGGAAAAATAAAGAGCAGGAGGGCCTTAAGGAGAAGGCGAGCGAGGTCTAGAAAAGCCCAGGAACTCGAGGGCGCCAAGGGACAACGCCAAAACAAACAAACTGGCGTGTGTAAAACGCAGATAAACGACGAACCGGGTTACGCGGATAAACCACAAACCGGGCCAACAACGATCGCGAAAATGAATTAATTGCTAGAAATGCTAGCCCACCGATAGCCTCACACGGCAAGTGTACTAGGGTTTAGCGCAAGCCACAAGTGAATGAGTCAAGAATGCGAACACAAGCAATCTTTACACAAGGCAAAGTATAAGGCGAGACAGAGCACAAGACTTATCTTGCTTGGGCGACAGGCCGAAGTTGAATGAGGTACAGGAAACAAACATCGGCTTCTTCCGTTGGCAGAGAGTGGGGTGGGCGTCATGTGACTGTCTACGACTGCATTTGCCACAAAAATTCGACCTGACAGAGCTGACTGACTGCGTTGAATGCTATGGTCTAGTACACTATTTGTATGAATGGCCATAAAGTGTCTGAAAATAACAAATTTTAAGCAGTAAACCAAAATTTTTTTTTTGACTGCTATGGCTTCGTTTCCATCTGTAACTTATGAAATGGCAGCCAATTAAAAACATGCAAGTGAACTCTCAAACACTTGAAATCACATTTTTAGGCATGAGATTGTCTTAAAATTCATGCATGTGACCTCACTCCCAATTGCATTCTATTTGATCGGAATCGTTTCCTGATCCTTGAATGTAATGCAAACGACATTGTGCTCCGATTCACTGCACACAACGAAGTTCCATTATTCACTCTGGGCTCCATTGTCCTCAAAACAGTAAGTTTACTATTCATAATTCCACACACATCTTGTGAATGGGAGATTATATGGACCAGTCAGCTTAAATAAGCATCAACTGAATGCAAGTGTCCCATGTCCCAAAGCCATTTCCCAGTATCATGGACGTGCACATGTGTATTAAAGATCTGTGAAGAACTGGGCATAACTGATCTAACAAGCGGACAAGAAGCGGATTTATTCAAGTCCTCTATATGTCTGTGTGAGAAAAATGAAAGAAATAAAAGGCTCTCAAACCCTTGTTTACTTTGCATGCATATGACAGAACTCGTAACACCCACATGAATGCAAATTGACGTTTATTCACATAGATGAGCAAAGACAAGAAAAAAAATGTGAAGGGGGAAAAAAAGAGAGCCAGCCTTCAGACTGTCTTTCAAATATAATTAATATTTCGAACATGTAACATTGAAAAGTAGGTTTTTCAGGTGTGTCCATGAATAAAAACAAATGAAAACCACATTCATGTATAGAGATGATGTCTGAAATGATGAAGAGAAATGAAAACGTGCATCTTATAGAAACAAAAAAAAAAAGATGTTCTGTGGTGTCTATTTCTTTTTTAAAGGTAGAGGAGTGGGTTGAGTGCATGGTGCCCAAATCCGTTCATCGCATTCACAGTAGTGCAGTACAACCAGTCCCCCAAAATGACTGTCCCAGGCTATGGTTTTCAAACCCTCCCTCTCTTATGAAATGGGGTTTAAACATTTACGACTGGGGTTGTAAGATAAAGGCGACCATGCTGTAAGGCAGTCGTCTGGCCCTTGCTCCTTCTGTAAACTATGATGTGATTCTTGTGTGTGCATCAGTGGAGGTCAAATTTAAGATCAGAAAATGAGGGGGCGGACAAAATGGCATGGCTGGTAGGGGTGGGGGGATGTGGGTAGGTGGGGTGGGTGATGCTCAATCAGTACTTGCCTTTTTTCCCCCCCACCTTTCAATAATGTGCATCTGATAACTAATCATTTCTTATGTTTTGTTTTGTGAAACACTATACTGACATGATTCATCACCTAATACAGAAAATTATCTAAGAAATTAACAACAAGCACTGAATACACAGTTTATGGAAATCATCAATGACACTCATAACACTGACAAACTGACTGCTACAACAATTAAACAATCACACACACACACAAAAAAAGAAAAATCTATGGCAAAAGGTTTGTCACAAAAATGAATATTTCTTTCCCCCTAATTTTAAATATTACCAAGGACAAATGTGCACTGTAAACACTTATCGATAATGTTTTTGTATTCTGTGCCACTAGGGATTCGTCTGACTGGTTTTCTCTTCAGGGCTTTCTGTTTTGTTTTATATAAAGCAGAGGAAAATAGACAGGTCATTCCATTCTTTCATGGTAGTACATCAACTTGATAGGTTATGTAAACACATTAAAGCAAGCACTCGGACCAGCTTCTGTCACGTGCTGAAAAGTATTGTTAACTAGGAACTTGCAGTTCAGTCCCTTAAAGTCCGCAGTTTCCCTCCTAATCTAAATCAAAATGAGAGCTCAAATGAGAAACTGAAAATGTACAGGTTCAGCCTTGTATGCCCCAAGAAAAAAACTGTGTAGACTATCACTCAAAATTTCATAAGGAACACTGTAGAATGTCTTGTCTCCAAGAACTGAGAATACCACCATTGATTATATTAAAGAAAAACAAAAAAAAAATCCTTAAAAACAAAGAATGGAATTCGTACGTGTTTTCAAATGGGAGAAGAACATAATCGGTTTGCTAAAAACTGTCCACAATCAGAGAAAGTAAGTCTAGTAGTAAACAGTTCACCAAAAGTATGAATTTTCAAAGAAAAGAGGGTAAGAAACCAAAGCTGTGTACTAGAATATGTTTACACAACTGGTAGCAAAATCCTTTTATTTTCCCTTCTATTATTGGCAGCAACTTGCGCATGTCCAGCATTGTTTTCCACAATGACACTACAGGTGCGAACACATGGGTACTACCATTCACACAGTGCTCAAACCTTCCAACACTGGTGCAAATATATACATGCCTTTCAAACCTTCGCAACACTGGTGCAAATCACACACACATGCCATTCAAACCTTCCACCACTGGAGCAGAACAATGCAACACACCATCAACATACCATCAGAGCCCTTTCAGAGGTTCAATCCCATCATATCCCCATTTATTCACACACACACCACAAGCACTGTAATAATCGTGGCAACCTGACTGGTCAAGCTAAAGATCTCCATGCATGGGCTATAAATACTGCATGTCTGACCATCATTTGGAAAACCCTTAAAATGACATTGGTATAACGTGCCATAGTTCAGAATCTGATGAAGACATGCAGTCAATTTGTTCCCATCGTGACTCAAGCCAACATATTTTCTATTGCGAGGTACTAGTCTAGTCCATCTTCCTTCACTTTAACCGATCAAGGACCCACCCACTCTAGTACCACTAATATTTGATGACCTAAGAATCAAAACTGTCCACGATAGCCTCCACGGGGTTTGGTATTCTCATGCCCATGCCCAGGGCCTGCTGTGGTGGTGGGATGGTTGCACACCCCCTCTGGCCCCCTGCCCTCCAGGTATAGCTCCCACGGGCCTGGTTCGGTTGCTAAGCCTATTTGTGCGTGGTGACGTGACCGCCCGCGGGGTCGCACTGATGCTTGACCTAGCTGGCTGCTGCTGTGGCTGCGGCTGGCTGGAAGTGAGGTTGCCGATGGGCGATGGGCCAGATGATTGTGAGGACTTCCCATACTATTCTTTGGATCCTAGGCTTGCTGGTACTCTCTGCAACAGCAGAATTAGGCCCACAAAATGACAACAAATATAAGACATCAGAGCACTCAGAAACATACAGCAGATTCTCTGATGCATAGTTGGGTTATGACTTGAGCCCCATGGAGATTTGGATTTTTTTTAACCCAAAAACACTGTCACACCCTTGGTCTTGTCCAGCACTGATTACTGGATTCAGTTTGGGACACTCACCTCGGCATGGCGATTCATATATCTGTGACTTCAAAATGCTCTACTCACCTGTATTCAGGGCATCTAAGAAACCCCCATTTCAGTCGAGACGGCCCTGCTTACTCTTTCGTCTCTCAGAGAATTAACTGCAAGATTTCATGCATGCTCCTGCCTCATTTTTGTTCAACTGTATGTTCTATCCAACTCATTACATTCTTCTGTGAACTCTCATATTCTTGTGAATAGCACACTATATACAATTAAATCACCCATGCAGGGACAACATGTATTTTCATGTCTTGGTTTTCTCACCTGGAATAAACTTTCACTTCAGAGTCACCATGTCAAAAGGAGGAACAGAAATCTCGGAGAACATGACTTGATGCCATCTGATCTGACGATAGAAAGACAAAGGGGTGAGTGGGGCAGCATGGGATGGACAGCGCGTCACGTTCTCTCATCTCTCAATTATCTTCACTGCAGCACTTCAGCACTGTAATGTCTAAATAGTATTAAAAAAACAGTCACAATGTAACACATTTGAACTTGAGGCGGTGGTCATGATGATGACCATCACTTCCCACCCTCCCCTATCATCCTCACAATGCCACAGCAAACAGCATAAGGTTGCTGAGGAAACACCTCTTTTAGGGCTGTGGACAGATTTTAAAAAATCATTCTTATAACGGCTCACTGACATGCTGATACCTCAGTTCTTGATTATCTTGAAGCTGTGGAAGTAAATGGCCGACCCAACTTAAGATCACCTGCAAATAAGGTGCAACTGTCTGCATGGTACTTGAATAGCAGAATCACTCTTGCTCCTAGGTTCTATGATTCCCTCAGCTCACCATTAGCTAAGCACTCCTCTCCCTCCTCCCCCACCCCTTGTCCCACTCTCCTTCCCTCCACAACTCTCATCTCTGCTGTCCTCTCCTTTTTCCTCCCAACCACAGGTAAGACTGAGGCAGTGCCCTGATCTTGACATCAAAACGAAACATCTCATCATACTGCAGGTTACCTGTATTTTGGTACTGTTTGTCCTTGTGTTTGCTGGACTATACTCAGGTCAAAAAGGCTGTGGCAGTCTCCAATAAAAGTTCAATTGCATCTACTCACTACTCCAGTTGTTGTTGCTGGATAGATATGTCAGTACGGGAGTATATGGACAGCTGTGGAACATCGTCTTTAGGGGATGTCTCCTTGTTTTTTCTGTGGGCTCTGTGTAGTCCTCAATTTCTGCTGGGGGCGATTTTTGTGTTGTAAGCAGCATTGTTTGGAGCTACAGGCCTGCAATTATGTTTCATCATGGAGAGCAAAGAGTTACCCTACTTGTTTGTTGTTCACTGTTCCCCGCATTATTTATGATTTCCTAAAATACTGATAGTTTGAGTAGCTCTGAGTCCAAAAATGCTGATGGTGGCAAACAACTTACTCGATTTCATCACCATCATCTTCATCACCCGCTCCTCCTTCCAGCAGTGTGCCTCTGCCTCTTCCTCCTCTGAACCTCGGTCACATCACTGTCAGAAATGAAAACAAAACCAATTATTCTGAACACTCATGATCACCAGGGGTTTTGTTTTCAATGAAATAAACAACAAAAACATCATTCCCACATCTGACCAATAATTCAACCAGACAACCAAATTTTCACCAGAGTAAGCAAAATAGCCATAAGCTAGCAAGAGTTTGACATAGTACAGTTTTTCCTTTTTTCATATTGCCATCACTTACTATTTGTGTGAGACTACGATGCATTTGAAAGAATAAACATCAATGAAATGAAAAAAATAGTTCAGTTGTTCTGATCTGCAAATCTCTATAAAAACTACAGAGAAATATTTCCTACAGCACAGTATAATTAAATCAGTTGAAAATACGTTGCAAACAAACCTAAATTTTTTTTTTTTTTAAACATATTCTACAAGCATTTAAGAACATCTGATTTTCCCCGTGGTTTTCCTTTTGTGTGTACTGTCAGCTAATTCAACACACTGTCCATTCATGAATTAGCTTTCTTATCTCCCACCATGTGCGCCTGGATACCATTATCAGCGTGCACTTCAAACTCAAGGCATTCATTTCTCAGTTCTTGGTGTATACCTATGCACTTTTAAAGTCATGGTATTCACACGAGGGTTGAAGTTTGTTTTTTTTTTTCATTTGTGCATCTAATATTCAATGATTTAGTCTTCATGTTGAGGTACAAATGCTAATTAGTTTTTAAAAAGGGTGTGCAGGCTCCCACCATTCTTTTCGATATCCAAATATTTGTCTGGACAGTAAGTATGAGGCAAAAGAATTACACTGCTAAAGTAGTTTTAGGATATGCTTACCTGTCCAAACACTAGGACGCTCTCCCACTTGTGTGCTTAGTCAGGTGTGAAAACTGAACTAGTTCTGATACGACACAAATGCCTTGAACCCGCTGTGTGCATGTCAGTCATGTGGCAGGCTTATCTGGGGACTGTGGCGAAGTTAGCTCCCTACTCACCCTTGTTATTTTTTGTTTTAAATCCTGATGATATGGCGCCGCTCCATGCCGAATAGGGATAAGGCTTTTGTTTGGAAGTATGAGAAAAAGAAAAGTAAGCTGGATGTTGAATACATTTGTAGCAGCAGCAGGAGAGAGACTTTTAAAGTGGAGAATGACTGGGGAGGAGGGGGTAAGCCAAACAATGAGAGTTACAGAGGAGAGAGCCGAGTTTGATCACCACATTCACTTTGCAATCATCCCCAGCATTCACCATGATATTACAGTCCACTATAAACTTGGGAAATGGTTTTTTTTTTCTTTTTTTTTTTTTCAGATCTATGGTGAAGGGCTAGCTAAATAAACTGACAGTGAAGTCAACTGACTGTGATTCTGACTGGTGGCAAGCATTCGAGTTCAAATGATACTGAATACCGAGACCGCCTCTGACTAGTCTGAGTGGAGTTACGAAATCATTTCACTGTGCATCAGGCAAAACACATGCGGACTGTACCAAAGATGGGTGTTACTCAAGACATTTGGAATGCTAGTAGTTATTGTTTACTTTTTATTTAGCCTAAAAAACGAAAGAAGAATCTCCACTTTGGCCTCGCCATCATGGTTGCTTTCAATGAAGCGTACAAAATTTCCAACTGACTGTCAAATACCATTCATTGGTTACACAAACAGCAACCAACTTCACAGTCTGAAAGAACCTCATGCTTTTCCCTCCAGCATGAAGAGAAAACACGCTGAACAAAGTTGCAAAGTGAGGCAACTGCAGGCGGGAGATCTAAACAAATCTTAAAAAAAATTCTTATACTGTATCTGCTAAACATGAACAAACGAATCACAGGACAATACTTGTGATTCATTTGTTCATGTTTGACAAATACAGTACTTAAAATTTCTTTTTTAGGTACGTATATTAAACAAATTCTGTTGAAAACAAAACAGGTTGACCATGTTCGATGGTTGGCCAACATCTGGCCTTTCGAGCTCATCATCGATGCATTCCAGCTTGAGAGGAGATCATAGCAGCTGATTCCATGCCAAGGCATAGCAACCCATATTTCAGGTTAGACAAAAAAAAAAAAAAAAAAAATCCAACTTCTCTCCTGTTAAAATAACGTCTGTCTGTCACCATTACACCTGGACACATGTGTGTTCAGGGTGTACTCACCTGCTTGGTTCTTCCCCAGACTTGGTCGCCTCAATTGAAGTGGGCTGACTCTGACCCTCTCCCTGACTCTCTGACCCCTCTGTGACCCAGTGGCAGACGAAGCAGCAGCGACTGGTGGAGATCCTGTGGACTGCGCTCCTCCTGTCGATGTTGCAGTCAGCCAGCGACTTGTGGAGATCCTGTGGACTGCGCTCCTGTCGATGTTGCCGTCACCACAGACAACGGTGCCACTGTTTGAGGAACGGTGGATGGCACGGAGGCAGACGGAGCAGCGGACGAGAGCCATGGCAGCCACGCTTTCGAAGGAAACTGACAAGAAAAAGTTCTGTTGTAATAATAATATGATACTATTAATAGTGATTACAATGTAGATTTATCACAATCCTTGCTTGGTTAAGTATACTTACTGTGCAAAACTCTTGCTGGCTAAACCAACTTTTCCAGCTCTGTTTTATCACATTTTCATGGCTAAAAGAGTAATGAGACACTCTGCAAAGTGTCTAATGCTTCAGGCTCAAGCATAAAAACCATGTCCACTTTTCACCCTTTGGCCAAATGCAGCTACATGACTTCTTGGGTATTTTGCTGTCTTTGTCTATACCTTTCTTCCATCGTACCAATGCTCTGTTGTGCAGTGACTTGCATCAACCCCCTTTCTAGCAACACTACCAGGTCTTTTCATGTTCTAGCGGTTACATTTCTATCAATTCGTCATGCTTCCTCCTCTACTACTTTCTTTGCTCCCTTGACTGCTTCACATGCTCTGCTACTTGCAAGCTACAATTCACTCATCTGTGAGCGACCTTAGATGTAATGGATCTGGTGAGCAATATTATATACACATATACATATATGGGGAGTTTTTATTATACTCCCTGTTTGACTAGTATACTTACCATGTCAGACCATAGCATTCAACAGCAGTCAGTCAGCTCTGTCAGGCCGAATTTTTTGTGGCAAATGCAGTCATAACGACAATCACATGACGCCCCCCACTTCCGCCAATGAAGAAGAAGCCGATGTTTGCTTCCCATACCTCATTCAGCGAGGCCTGCGCACAGGTAACCCAAAGAACCTTGGCGCTAGAGGGGAAGGTAGGGCAGGCATTAGAGTCTGACATGGTAAGTATACTAGCCAAACAGGGAGTATAATAAAAACTCCCCATTTTGGCGTCATATACTGTACCATGTCAGACCATAGCAGAATTTAAAGGAATAGGAGGAGGGCAGAGCGCCCTAGTGGTTCTTGGGGTTAACCAATATGGCTGCATTGGCCGCCACAAAGGAGATTCTTTTAGAACCATCAGCCCTGGTCATGAGGATATCCCATAATAAAAGTTTATGTAAGGGTTTTTCCGAACGCCAGTAGGCTGCCTCCAGGAGATGGCGCGCAGAGGACAGAGTGCTGGAACGCTGTGGAAGTGGCCAGTGCTCTGACCTCTGAGGGATATAAATCTACCATCAAGACTTTCACTCAGACATAATCCACCATAACAAGAAAGTTATTACAAACAACAGCCCCGAGGGATATAATCTATCATCAAATGGTCAGACTTCTCTGGATTCATAAAAAGCTGGTTCCAAAATTCAAGTGTACAGAAAGGAGCTGTATGATCTCATCATCTTCCATGTGCTAGATTAGGGTGGGTGGGCGTGTCCTGTGTACGTTGGATCAGAAACGTGCACCCCTGCAGTGACTCAGCAGCAGTGCAGTCTCCTTTGAGGGGGTGGCTACATGATGACCTGACACTGACTGGTCCATGTGGTCAATGTGGATTACCTGTGTCTGGGCTATGGTGGGGACAGTCCAGGCTGTGACTGTGGACTGGGGTCTGCAGTAAGCTGTGTGGGTGCAATGCCGCCGAAGTGACATGGATATGACATGGAAACACACACACACACACACACACACACAACACACACACACATACACACACACACACAGAAAAAACACCCTCCAAATGTTTTCAGGGACATCTTCCTCTGCTTGTCCAATTCCTTTCACAGCCTAATTTTCACATGTACATATCACTGTAGTTAATATACCAAGGTTCCACGAAAACAATACAGAATCCCCCGACACCTCAGCACTACACAAGATGCAGTCCTCTGGCAGATGTTCACCTGTACTGCAGATAAAGTAGCAAGACTTCTCTTCACACCCCTTGAAGATAACTCGATTTTCTATCATCTAGTGAGAAGTTCTGTACAAATGGTCAGGTAATCAGCATTTCAGATGAGATAACTTCTCTGAACATGCTACACTTTTTGATGGACAGAACCATGTTGGCAGAGAACCGAGAGGCACCAAGACCCACCTGGTGCAGAGGCCTGCTGAGGCACTGGTGTGGTTGGAATGCTGCGGGCCCTCCCTCATCAAACTGGGACAGATCCATACGTGTGTCGTCCATTCCCAACGCTGTAACATCACATCAGGTTTCACGAAAGTGTCTGAACAGCAGTGCAACTGGATGGATATTTCATCCTGTGGTCAAGTTTCGAGTTTTAAGAATGTGCTGAAAGATCGCAAGCTTTTGGGACAGAAAAACACACACCGACACAG
>JADBJO010021626.1:0-12500 GCA_016801955.1 Conus betulinus
TATAGAAATAGGGGGGGTGATAAGCCTTCATATCTGCAGTGGTAGATGATTCTGCCTAACTGACAGTATGTGCTTGAGTGGGGGAATGGGGAATAAATAAATGCTCTCTCAAAATGAACCTTCAGCAAGCTTATAGTCTCCAAAGCGGGAGACCATCTCCAATGGGGAGAAAGCTCACTAACATATAACTCCTGGTCAGATACCGGTATTCGAAACCCTGATTGTTTCTCCTCAGTGACCGCGGAAAAGTGGTATTGTTCCTGTTGAACAAGTTTTCAATACAGATCGTCTTTTAGAACGGGAGCTATACTGGCAGGCAAAACTTAGGGACCTCCAAATGGGGGGAAATGAACGAAAAGATATAGGGTCTGTTCTCAAACATAGAATACATTTTCATTCCTAAATTTTGTATCCATATAAGGTTGTCTTATGCTGATGTCCTGGGTGTATGTAGGGTGTATATATAGGTGTTACCGAATTGGGTGGGAGCCTATAATATAGGGGAAATAATAGTCAAATATGTTCTGCTCTCTGTATGTGGTCGTTGTTTGAATGCTCTCCCTTGTGTGAACTGGAATTCACCCCAATGTATGCCCCAAGTTGTTCTTTCTCTGATTCACACAGCTCACTGTGACATGTATGCCAGTAGTGAATGGTAGAATGTGGAAGGGTGGATGACCCCATTTATATCTACATCTTATTATACTGTAAGTAGCGTTGTTTTCATCTAGTATTTTATACTGAATGTTTATACCATTGTTTTTAGCTTCGTATGATTATCCAATTATTGAATTGAGAGGTATATTGAAACCCTGTCGTTGTTATCTTGTCTTAACACTTCTATCTTATTCACTATAATGTATCATCTTTTATCCCTTTATCCCCCCCCCACACCATCTTAATTGTTTACGCTTCATGCTGTCTCTCTCTAAATTTCCTCTCCCCACCCCACCCCCTCTTCTCCCCCCCCCCCCCCCCCCCACCTTCTTTTTTTTTTTTTTTAATAATAAACCTAAAGCCGCCTTATCTCCCCCCCCCCACCACACACACACTACCCCCCAAACACCCCCTCCCCCCGCCGCCTTCCCGTCCAGTTACGTCGATTTTCTTTGCTCCACGCTCCCTTAGTTTCACATCATGATTCTATTGCTCAACCATAGTTTAATATTGCCATTTATGGTATGTTCGATTACTTAATTAGGTTAGGGTTGGATTGATTCTTGTTACCTTTTTGTCTGATTCTTCCTCCGCAACTTATTCTGTTGTAAAACACAATAGTTTCTCCCCCCCACCCCTCTTTACTCTCTCTCTCTCTCTCTATCTCTCTCTCTCTCTCTCTCTCTCTCTCTCTCTCTCTTTCTCTCTTCTTCCTTATCTTTCTCTATCTCTTTCTCTCTCCTCTCTTTGTCACTCTTTTTTTCTCATATCTCGGATGACCTTCACCTCAATTCTATTTTTCTTGATATGTCCAAACCTTTCCTCCCCTTTCTCTCTCTCTCTCTCTCTCTCTCTCTCTCTCTCTCTCTCTCTCTCTCTCTCTCTCTCTTTTTTCTTCTCTCGTTGTTGCACCACTCTCCCCCCCCCCTTTTTCCCAGTTTTTATTTTTTTCGGTCCTTTTGTCTTTATCTCTGTCTCTCGTTCTCGAGTCCTCTCACTCCCGGCCTCTCTTTCCTGATTCACCCCCCCCCCCCCCCATCGCATTCTTCCCCACCGCTCATTCTCTTCCTCTTCCCCCCCTCCCCCCCTTTTTTTTTTTTTTTTTTTCCCTCTCGACTTCTGTTTTTCTACGCCTCTCCCAGTATCTCTCCGTCTCTCCCACTGCTCCCTCATTCCCGTTTCCCCTCCCACCTCATCCCCTCCTTGCTCTAGGTTGTTCACTTTCTTTTTTCTCCCCTTTCCATCTTCTTCTCTCTCACACTTTTTTAACCCCCCCCCCTCCCTCCTTTCAAACCATCTCTTCTCTCTCTTGCACTTCATCTCTCTATTCCTCCCCCTTCAGTTTCCTGACAGGATTTCGGTACCATTTTCCCTGTGATTCCCGGTCTTCCAAGAGTTCATAGTTTATCCATATCCCACCATCTCCCGGATTTTTTCTTCTCTTCCCCCCCCCCCCCTCGACACCTCCCCTGCCTTCTCCCCCCCCCCCCCCCCTCCTCATCTCCCTCTCATACCCACCGTACCTCGTATCTTAAATGCATTTTAATAATCTTAATGGAAATGCTAGTCCAGTTATGGTATTTGTGTGTTTTTGCAGCCTTCCCTGAAGAAGCCTTAAAATAAAGGTGAAAGCTTGAAGGAAATGAAGAGCGGTGGAGTGGGAATGGATGTGCGGATTTATTACTTCTTGTGGTTTTATATATATATATATATATATATATATATATATATATATATATATATATATATATAGATAGATAGATAGATATATAATGATGAGTGTGTGTGTGTGTGTGTGTGTGTGTGTGTGTGTGTGTGTGTGTGTGTGTGTGTGTGAGAGAGAGAGAGAAAGAGAGAGAGAGAGAGAGAGAGAGAGAAAGAGAGAGAGAGAGAGAGAGATGAGATGAGATGAGATTCTGAAAAAAACTATAAATTCCCCAGGATGAATATAAAACCGTTATATATCGGTAACTGATGCTCAGTCTCAGCATCAAAGTTTGATACACCTGAATCTAACATTGTAGGCATCTCAGTCTGACATATCCACCGATTTTAATGTATATCAGCGAGCAGAGTGAAGCTGGTGGGGGGGGGGGGGGGGGGGGGAGTGTGACACAAGTAGAGCGCCAAAATGAAGAGCAAAGAGGAGCTATACTGGGGGGAGGGTCTGGACGGGAAAGAAGTGCCTTTCTCACCTCTCTTCTACCTCACACGATTTAAACTGGGTAGGAGGCTACGGTGGCAGGTTGTGGGGAGGGGCTGGTATATGTGGAAGGGGGGGACTATGGGATCGGATAAAGTCGAGGAGTGGGGTGCGGGTGGGGTGGAGGCAATACGAAGTTAGCTTAAAGATAAATCAGCAGAGAATGTGTATAGCAACTGTGAGGAGAAGAGGGGGATGTGGGGAGGAGCAAGAACGAATTGAACGGAATGGGACAGGGCAGATAACGAGAAGGATTAGCCCTCAGCCTTCTAATCCCTCTCACTGGTTAGCAAAAGGGAAAAAAATGAAAGTTAATTCATGCATTTAAAATATGCACACCCAAAAACTGAATTACAATTCCTCCATTCCGTTACTAAGGTTTTAAAATTCTTGAGGAGATGTGTAAAGGTGGATGCAGGAAAGGAAAAGATGGGGACCGAGGGTAAATCCTGCCATGTCCACAGATTAGTCTTAAACGAGCAAGAATGTTGAAAAGTAGACCGGTTTTTTGTTTGTTTGTTTGTTTGTTTGTTTGTTTGTTTTTTTTAACGTCCAAGAGGTCATATTCGTACATGAATCATGCGTCATTCATCTGTCCTTCCTATGGGAAACATCAGGTTTGGCGGCCCCTTACTTTCGACATCTACTCGCCTTCAAACAATTCTCTCCGTCAGAGTGAATTTGATCGGGAGAACAATTTATTTTGTAACACCCCTCCCCTCCCCCGCCCCCACCCCTTCCTGCACAAAGGTTTCTTTCAGTCTCACATTAACAGTCAGGATGCTAGAAATCTTGAGAACTTTTTTTTATTCCATCTTATCCTCAATGCCGCCTCAATGGAATTGAATGCACGCCATTCATTCCGACCTGGGGAGCCCTGGCAATCCCACCGGGACCAGTCAACGTCAAAAATATTGAGAAGACTTCAACAGGACATGGGCGCATTCACTGGCATTGTTTGGTTTTTTTTATTTTTTTTTTTTATAAATAGCCTTGAATACTTGAAGTAAAGAAGCTCTTGTGCTGGAAAAGGTGGGAAATTGAAAATGAAATGAGGCAGGGAACAGTAAACAATAAAGAAGTATGGCAACTTTTGCTCTCATAAGAAAACCTAACGGGAGTAAATTTTATTCAAGACTGGCACAGCCTTTTAAACTTGAATAAAGTCAGACAAATACAAAGACGAAAATCTAATAGTGGGGGACAACAAGCGCAGGCCAACAACTCCTCAGTCATCACAGAAATGACTTGGCAAAGATTTGGACTGGGGGGTGGGGGGGGGGGGGGGGGGGGGGGGGGGTTGAAGATGAAGAAGATGGGAACATGAAATTAAGAAAATACGTTACGAATATGAAAACTCTTCACTAGCTGGGGGGGTGTACAAGAATGATATACCCTTAAGATCTTTATTAGAAACACCCCGAAATGGCAAATAAATACACAGATGGACATTTTTTTTTTCAATTCAAGTACTTCGACCTTTTGTCTTACAGAAAGAAGTTTTCTTCAAGAGGATATTTATCTTAAAAAGTGGTTTGATTAGGCCTGTGGGGACGGCTATGTTTTAGGTGTGGGAAAAAAAAAGGAACAGCGGGTGGAATATGCACTGTCTACCTCGCCCTATATGACAAAACACGCACACTACCTCGCCCTATATGTTTTCCCTATAATGACAAAACACGCACACTACCTCGCCCTCTATGACAAAACACGCACACTACCTCGCCCTATATGTTTTCCCTATAATGACAAAACACGCACACTACCTCGCCCTCTATGACAAAACACGCACACTACCTCGCCCTAGATGTTTTTCCCTATAATGACAAAACACGCACACTTCCTCGCCCTCTATGACAAAACACGCACACTACCTCGCCCTCTATGACAAAACACGCACACTACCTCGCCCTAGATGTTTTCCCTATAATGACAAAACACGCACACTTCCTCGCCCTCTATGACACAAAACACGCACACTACCTCGTCCTCTATGACAAAAAACACGCACACTCACTCATCCTTCCAGACCCAGACTATGTACAATGCAGAATGGCGCTGTCCGGTCCGGGTAACGTTGAACTAAAGTGATATTAAGCGCAGTAAAGCAAACGCTGTTTGGACGACGGAAAATCACGCCTTACAACCAAGAGCCACAAGCACTTGTTTCACGTGCGTGTAATTCCCCCCCCCCCCCCCCCAATTCAAAATGCACTCATGACCAGTTCACCGACTGTTGCTGTCTGTCTCGTCTATCAATGCACGCGCGCGCGCTTGCGCGTGTGTGTGTGCGTGCATGCGTGCGTGTGTGTATGTGTGTGTGAGTGTATGTGCATGCGTGCGTGTGTGTGTGTGTGTGTGCGTGCGTGCGTGCGTGGACATGTGTGTGTGTGTGTGTGTGTGTGTGTGTGTGTGAGGGGCTATGTGTTGCCATAGGTGTGTGTTTGTGTGCGTGGTTTTGAATGCGTCAGTGTATATATGCGTGCACACGTGTGCATATAACTTTTTCTATTTCTGTTACATCTTCCAGCCCCCAGATTTCTGCTGCATAAGTTAAGATAGGTTCAATTTGGGCATCAAACAGTTTCAGAATAGAAAGGGATCAATCGTACGTAATCTTCGAAATGATCTTAGGATTTCCATCACTCCCCTCTTACCTTTCTTACTCATTTCAAGCAAAGAAGCACTCGTACTTAATTTTGTGGTAAATACCAGACCTAGGCATTTGTACGTATTTGTTATCTTTAATGTTTCACTTCCGTATGTCCATCTTTCCCTTACTCCAAGGTAGCCTCCTTTACGAAAAACCATTACATTAGTTTTATCTAAATTAACCTCTAAATGCAACCTATCTGCTTCTTTTTTTTTAGATTGTTTAGCTGATTTTGTAGGCCTATGACCGTATCTGATAGTAAGATTACGTCATCTGCAAAGAGCAGCAGAAATAGCTCGATAGATCCTGGTACCATCTGAATCCCGTGCTTACCCTCCCTAATTAATTCTAGGGCCAATTCATTGATAAAAAAAGGTAAACATTATCGGACTGAGTAAGCACCCTTTTTTTACGCCTCTCGGGCAGTCGAAGAAGTCTGAATACGAATGTTTGTCTCTGGCACAAGCTTTTACCGAGTTGTAGACACCTTTTAGAGCTTTATACAATTTTCCCGTCAACACCAGTTTTACGTAATACAGACCATAAAACGTTTCTGTTCACAGTGTCAAAAGCTTTTCTAAAATCAACGAAAGCTACATAGAGTTTTGTATTTTTTTGCTAGATATTTATGGACAATAGTGTACAGAGTAAAAATGTGATCAACTGTACTATAACCTACTCTAAACCCAGCCTGTTCTTCTGCTAGTTTTCCATCTTGTTCTGCCCACTGAGTGAGCCTCTTATTTAGAATGCGTGTGTACACTTTGCTGACGACACTCGTTAGGGCTATACCACGGGTAATTATCAGGTACATTAACATCCCTTTCTTGTGGATTGGAACTATTATAGATTTGCACCACTCTGCCGGAAAGGTACCCTGTTCAAAAATCTTATTGAAAAATTCTACGAGAAAGGTAACAATAGCATCGTTTGCATTTTTCAGCATCTCGCCAACTATTTTATCAATGCCAGAACTTTTGCCCGTTTTTAATTTTCTAATACTAGATTCAACTTCCTCCTTAGAAATGGGATTGTTAAAAAGGGGTTCATGCGACTCACTGGTCGTGTCATCAATTACGATTTCCTCTTGTTCCAGATCAGGAGTTGCTGTGTTGAAAAGATTATAGAAATGTTCAAAACCACTGGTCTTTAGAAATATCGTTATATAGCACACTTTTCTTTTGTTCACTGACCTGATGGTTTTCCAAAATAACTTTGGGTCATTAGCCGACATCTTTAGCTTTATTATTCGTTCTTTATCAAATTCACGTCTCTTGGAAAATAAAGGTGGTTTATACAGTCTCCTTTCTTCTGCGTATTTATCCCCATAGGTTTCATTAAGTTTTTTTTTTATCTTTGAAATAGGTTCAAATACCTTTTCACAGTTCTCTTCTTTAGGGCACATTCTTTATCATACCATCCATTTTTGCTTTTTTCTTGTTGCCCAACAGTTTGAATCATGGCGGCTGCAGCTCCATATAACGTTTTGACAAAAATATCCAGAGAGGCATTTACATCGACAGAAAGAGCCTGAAGAGCTTTTTTAATACAACCTTTACAATCATCAGAATTAAGTTCACGAACATATTCTAGTAAACAATCGTTTGACCAAACAATACATTCTTCTTCATTCTCCATTGGCATCGAATTGACCGTACGTTTAACAACACATTTCGTAGGCTAAATTCGACAGGCAATGCCAAGAATCGATCCGGTCACTGACATGCAAATGACATTCACACAAAAAACAACTGTTTTGAAATGATAAAATAGTCAATAACACTATTTCCATGTGGAGAAATGTAAGTAAATGGCCATCACCATCATCAGAACATGTACCGTTTACAATAACACAATCTAACATGTAGCACAAATTCAATAAAGATTTACCAAAAATTATTCACACACTTATCCCTTGACTGTCTGCTAAAGTCATGCCAGTCGTCGCCACCACCATCATCATCATCATCATCATCAGTAACAGGAGAATAACAAAATACTTCATACCAGTTGGGCTGTTCCTGACCTGTCCTAGAGTTGAAATCTCCACATAGTAACAGGTATACATCTTCATTATTTAGAGTTTCGAGAATGTTTTCTTCTAACAGAATGATTCCATCTTTTTGTATGTTGTTGCTATAAACAGGACTACTTTCTGGAGCGACGTACGTTGCAATCATCAATATGTCTTTACCAACTTTAAACACGCATTTATCTAGTTTTACTGCCACAGTATTTTCGCAATTAAAATGTAACCTCGTTACATAGCTCTCAAAACATTTACGTATTAACAATAACAAACCACCAGAATTTCTACCTTGCTTGACAATTTCTTTGCTGGCACAGAGTACTTTATATAATCAGTAAATATTCCATTATAATCAAACTTGTCATCCACAAAAGTTTCCGTCATACATATGAAATCAAAGAATTCGACATATTTTATGAAAGAAATATCGTTAAGCTTACTGTATAGATTTTCAATGTTGTACGTCAGGAATTTCAAGTCACATGGATGGTCCTGTCTGTCCTATGGTTTTTTTTCCCCTAGCATTTCTGTCCGAACGACGTGGAAGGTTCTTACCAGAAGCTTTTGTTCGCAGGTGTGCTGTTTGGGGTGTGACACTGTTTATGTTGTGTGCGGTGGAAAAATTCCTGCACACCATACTGGCGTGACCCACTCCTGTCACGGTCTGGCATTCTACAGATGGAAGTCTGGTCTTCTGTGAGATTAAGGCCTTCAACTAATACAATAGGGTCAAATTGTTTAAAATCATCTTCTGTGGGCAACCACTTGCTGTCGTGTTTATTTCGTTTCTTAGATTTTCCCCCCTCTTCTCTAATTTTTTTCTGTGATTGCGCATCTTTGTAGGTTTCTTGTTTTGATGATTATAGTATTTCCAAAATTGCCCTACTTTTTCCACGAATCTGCAAGCTGTAATGTGAATAGAGCCTTTGTTGTAGTAGGCCCGTTCTGATACAGAATCTCTCTGGGATATTAGTCTTAACAACTTCGTCCTCTGAGAATCCAAAATGTTCTTCAACTGGTATGCATACATTTTCTTAACGTTACCAACTAATCTGTCGCATAGTCGTTAGTTAAAACCACAAGAAGTAATAAAATCCGCACATCCATTCCCACTCCACCGCTCTTCATTTCCTTCAAGCTTTCGCCTTTATTTTAAGGCTTCATTAAGATTATTAAAAATTGCATTAAGATACGAGGTACGGTGGGTATGAGAGGGAGATGAGGAGGGGGGGGGGGGGGGGGGGGGAAGAAGGCAGGGGGGGGGGGGGGGGGGGGGGGGGGGGGGGAGAGAAGAAAAATCCGGGAGATGGTGGGATATGGATAAACTATGAACTCTTGGAAGACAGGGGATCACAGGGAAAATGTACGAAATCCTGTCAGGAAACTGAGGGGGGAGGAATAGAGAGATGAAGTGCAAGAGAGAGAGAAGAGATGGGTTGAAAGGGGGGGGGGGGGGGGTTAAAAGAAAGTGTGAGAGAGAAGAAGATGGAAAGGGGGGAGAAAAAAGAAAGTGAAACACCTAGAGCAAGGAGGGGGGGGAGGTGGGAGGGGAAACGGGAATGAGGGAGCAGTGGGAGAGACGGAGAGATACTGGGAGAGGCGTAGAAAAAACATAGAAGGCGAGAAAAAAAAAAAAAGGGGGGGGGGGGGGGGGGGGGGGGGGGGGGGGGAAGAGAAGATGAGGGCGGAGGGGGGGAAGAATGGGATGGGGGGGGGGGGGGGGGGGGTGAATCAGGAAAGAGAGGCCGGGAGTGAGAGGACTCGAGAACGAGAGACAGAGATAAAGACAAAAGACCGAAGAATAAAAACTGGGAAAAAGAGGGGGGGGGGGAGGGGGGGGTGAGAGTGGGTGCAAGAAACGAGAGAGAGAAAGAGAGAGAGAGAGAGAGAGAGAAGAGAGAGAGAGAGAGAGAGAGAGAGAGGAAAGGTTTTGGACATATCAAGAAAAATAGAATTGAGGTGAAGGGTCATCCGAGATAATGAGAAAAAGAGTGACAAAAAGAGAGAAAGAGATAGAGAAAGATAAGAGAAGAGAGAGAGGAGAGAGAGAGAGAGAGAGAGAGAGAGAGAGAGAGAGAGAGAGAGAGGAGAGTAAAGATGGGGGGGGGAGAGAAACTATTGTGTTTTACAACAGAATAAGTTGCGGAGGAAGAATCAGACAAAAAGGTAACAAGAAAATCATCAATCCATCCCTAACCTAATTAAGTAATCGAACATACCATAAATGGCAATATTAAACTATGGTTGAGCAATAGAATCATGATATGAAACTAAGGGAGCGTGGAGCAAAGAAAATAGACGTAACTGGACGGGAAGGCGGGGGGGGGGGGGGGGGGTGTTTGGGGGTAGTGTGTGTGTGGTGTGTGGGGGGGGGGGGGGGGGGGAGGGGGGGAGGCTTTAGGTTTATTATTAAAAAAAAAAAAAAAAAAAGGGGGGGGGGGGGGGGGGGGGAAAGAAAGGGGGGGGTGGGGGGGAGGAATTTTAGAGAGAGACAGCATGAAGCGTAAACAAATTAAGATGGGGGGGGGGTGGGGGGATAAAGGGATAAAAGATGATAGATTATAGGTGAATAAGATAGAAGTGTTAAGACAAGATAACAACGACAGGTTTTAAATATACCTCTCAATTCAATAATTGGATAATCATACGAAGCTAAAAACAATGGGTATAAAACATTCAGTATAAGATACTAGATGAAAACAACGCTACTTACAGTATAATAAGATGTAGATATAAATGGGGTCATCCACCCTTCCACATTCTACCATTCACTACTGGCATACATGTCACAGTGAGCTGTGAATCAGAGAAAGAACAACTTGGGGCATACATGGGGGTGAATTACAGTTCACAAGGGAGAGCATTCAAACAAACGACCACATACAGAGAGCAGAACATATTTGACTATTATTTCCCCTATATTATAGGGCTCCACCAATTCGGTAACACCTATATACACCCTACATACACCCAGGACATCAGCATAAGACAACCTTATATGGATACAAAATTTAGGAATGAAAATGTATTCTATGTTTGAGAACAGACCCTATATCTTTTCGTTCATTTCCCCCCCATTTGGAGGTCCCTAAGTTTGCCTGCCAGTATAGCTCCCGTTCTAAAAGACGATCTGTCTTGAAAACTTGTTCAATAGGAACAATAGTAAGGAATTTAACTCTATATCTACAGGATGGTTGAGATTGTTAACGTGAGCTGCAACTTTACATTTCGATTTTTTTTCTCAATTTAACATCACTTTGTGGTTAGCCCATCTACGTTTAAGATCCACTGTAGACCCAACATATAAAAATTCCTTGTGATAGCTGCAGCTAATCCAGTAAATCACATTAGGAGTGTCACAAGTTATATGGGAACTAATATGCCATTTCCTTTTGTCCCAGAAGGAAACAAAAGTAACTATGTCTTTTGAGTGAGCACAGGTGTCACATATTTTTGTGCATCTGTGAAACCCTTTTGGTTTTTTCAGGGCCATATGTAACATTTCTCTTTCAGTTAGTTTTTTGAAAACTCAACAAACATACTATGGTATTGCACACCAGCCTTTTTCTGGTATAGCATTCATTCTTCTTAAACCGAAAAAGGCAGAGGAGTCAAATTATGCAACACCTAGCTGCTCTGTAAGTTGCTGGAATGGTGCTCGGTACTTATCCTTGGAATTTATTGTTTCATTGTAATTTAGTCCCTTGCGGATTCATTCCAAGAACTGGCCCTCAGCACTTGTGTCTTAAGAGGTTATCTTTTTATATTTTCTACTTTTCAAGAGAAATGTAGCTTGGTTTGCTCTTTCATGATTTTCTTTTGCTTCTTAGGTGGCACCTTTAGTTAGTTTTTTGAAAACTCAACAAAACATACTATGGTATTGCACACCAGCCTTTTTCTGGTATAGCATTCTTCTTAAAACCGAAAAAGGCAGAGGAGTCAAATTACCACTTTCCGCGGTCACTGAGGAGAAACAATCAGGTTTCGAATACCGGTATCTGACCAGGAGTTATATGTTAGTGAGCTTTCTTCCCATTGGAGATGGTCCGGATCTATAGATATCCAGATGTCTATACTTTCTCTTGGCTTCTAGATAGATACATGTCGAGAGAGAGAGAGAAGAAGAAGAAGAAGACTCAATGAAATCCCACACAAATTGGATGCAACCATACCCTAATGCCTAATGTACTGTCTTTTTTTTTGTTTTTTTTTTTTACAGAAGTTGGATGGAACCATACCTTAATGCCTAATGTACTGTCTTTTCTGCAGAAGCAGGAGCACAAGAAAACTCGCCGGATCCAGAGATGGGTGGTAATCTGCCAAAGCTGCCCGGGGAAGAAGACGGCATTTACAGTGACGCCACCAACAGTGCCTGCTCGCTCAGAGCCAGTGCCAGGGCTAGAGATCTGCCAAGGCTGCCCGAGGAAGAAGACGGTACTCACAGTGACGCCACTAGCAGTGCCTGCTCGCCCAGTACCAAAGCCAGGGCTAGAGAGGCCCAGTCTACCGCTGTTGCCACAGCAACCTCTGCACCATCCTATAAGGAAAGCGGAGTTGTGGACAGCTGTAAAGGAAGAACACCTGGACGCAACAAGCCGCTGGGAAGCAGAGGAACGCCGCTGAGGATCAGAGAAGATCAAGCTTTCGGCTTTGGCAGAAGACACCCAGCAAAGAAGCCTCTGCAGGCAGCTGCCATGACAAATGATACAGAGGAACCAGCACAAGCCTCCTTCCCCTCCTTTGAGTTGGCTTCCATTTTTTTCTCCTCACCCCACCGAAGACCTGGCTGGTGATGTGTCCATACGAGAATGTTGGGTTTCATGCCCAAGTTCTGGCCAATTATGAAAGGCCCACGGTCTACGTCAATACAGCAGAGGACCCACATCTTTATGTGAAATCGCAGGCTTCTTTCGACGACTTGTATGATGACTGCTCAGAAACAAGGGTGTAACACCCAT